>NMRA01000086.1:352981-392519 GCA_002633005.1 Phoronis australis
CTCTCTGTCTCGCTCCCTCTCTCCCATCCCTCCCTCCACCCGCCCCTTCCCTAACTTCCTGTCCCTCCCTCTCTTATTCCCTCCCTATATTTTTTCTTATCAAACTAGATGTTGGGTGTGTAAATTTGAAATAACCCAAAGTGCATGTATTGCTGTGAGTAGCCTCGTGCATCTAATTAATTCACACTCCCACATTTATCAACAGAAGGGAACGAAACAACTACTTAATTTGGAATACTGTATTATTACTGTTGACATAGATTTACACATAAAAATGTGCGAATTAATCAATGCTCTGTAGATATATTTAACATTCGTCAATCAAACATACGGTTCCTCAGACAAAAAAGTAACAAGTGTCTGAAAAGTGACATAACTTTTGAAATTTCATCAAGAATATATCAACACGAAGAGGAGTAATCGATCAATTTGTAACATTCCTGACAGTTTGCATTCAAAAACATTTTCAAAAAGGTCAATACTTTTTGACCGACTCAATCTACACACATCACAATTTAGACGTAGATTCCAGGTAAATGTCGCTGCTGCAGTCACCACCCGGGTAGCGGATCTCGTGCGCGAGACATGGACCGCCAGGTTCCTTACCAAAGTCGACCAAGAAGTCCTTGTTCAAAGTCAAACCTCCATTCTCAATATCCACATCTATCTGAAGCATCACGGAACCTTGCCTAAAGAAAATGTTAAGGGTGTACACACGAGCTGTTACCCGCGCTAAAGTACATTAATAAAAATAAAATGAATAGACGGTACACATACATTAAAGTAAGAACTCGTTTTAATTTCACATTGGCTGCATTTGACTTCGCCGGGTCAGCAGGCTCACAGACCTATCAGGTGTCTAAGCCACTTGACCATGAGAAGTCAATCAAGAGGAGCCATCATACCATTCGCTGTATGGCTCATATCAGTTCTTTTCCGATTTTTAATAGTGTACCGTCTATGTTCGCCTCTTTATCTTTTTATTGCAAAGACAATTATTCCATTTACTATAGAAACAATCTGCCTTAGAGACGAAACGAACAAAACCACACACTCCGGTCTGTGCGTTACCATGAATATAACATGTTGCCAATCTTAATCCCTTTTTGTCAATAAATTTTAGCGGCAATTCATTGCCGGAATATCTATGATCAAAAGTGTCAAGTGCTCTTGATGTTACCAGTACAATATTCTCCCAACATCTGACCATTTGGAGGCACCTACAAAGTATTAGGTCTCCGCATTGCATTCGATATACGAAAACGCTTTTATATAAAATGTGACTAATGTAATACAGAAATATCACATCATATCAGTTGTAAGTAATGCATTTAAAAATACACGAAATGTTACAATTATCAGTATTCATAAAGAATCAAGTACACTACAAGTCAAGACCTTTGAAATACGCCCTTCACAGTGCTGACTCTAGTACTCAACGTTCCCGTAAATCTATAGTGACTATCGTCAGACCGGAAGAATCTGTTTACCATAGGGTTTATACGCATATATTATCTTACTCTGCCATTTCCGGGTAGAACTGTTTATCCCATGGGCTAAACAGTGACGTGGTGATGTATAGTCTTTTGCCGTCCAAACTTAACTGGAACATTTGAGGTCCACCCGGCACACGTTTTCCATTCATGTATAGTGGAGTGGGTTTTTCCTGAAATAGAACGTTTTCTTCGTAAGAATCAATAAAAACTGTGAAGGGAAATAAATGGAGTGACGCCATGTTGTTTAACAAATTAGGCATGCATTCAGTAGATGTGAGAACCTTACGAATCCCAAAAACTTCACGAGATATCGCCATGTATTGCAAGCAAAGCATGTGATCACTCTAGCTTCCTCCGCGAGACTTTCAGATAGCAGGTATATCTGAATGTCTTAAGCTTGATTAGAGGCGACCTTGCATTTGGTTGTCTCATTGTTCTCTGTACTGTCTCTTAATTCATCTGCAAAACGATCTTCAAAAAAGCACGTGCCTAGCAACCATGAACACTTACCTTTAATTCCTTGTCTTCTACAACCTCTGTTGGCATGTCTTTACAAATCAGGCCACCGATGAAAATCTTAAAAAAACATTGTCCAATTAATAAGTTAGTCCTAGTATGTCTATAGTAGCGAGTTCGATATATTTATTCAGGATAAAACATGTTTCCCGATGTGGTCCCTGAAATCTGTCTAACAAAAATGATACGAAAAAATATTTGCGTCGAAGTTGCCTACAGTTGAACGCCTGCAAATCTCGTATGTCTATAATGCTTAGGCGTCTGAAATGAACTGTCCGAGAGAAGCCATTTAATGGGCATGGTTTGAAACTATAAAGAATAGTCAGTTCTTCTCAAGCTTGTGAATCATTTTTGATCCGAGTAAGGAGCGAGGTTTTATAACGGTAAAGTTGTTTTTGAACATGGTTTATTGAACTTTTACAGTTTATTGGCCGTAGTTGATTGACTTCGCCGGTTCCGTCTGGTCATCCGGCTAACAAATTTTATTGATTCTAAGTGTATGCTTACTGTTCTTACGTATATCCGTTATTACCACTATGTCAGTCCCGAAAATGTGTGACGCCGTTTCTCTATGCACGGACAAACTCGCTAATCTCACGAGTTCGTACACATGCGCACTTATCATTTTCATGTGAGTAGTCTTTGATCAGTTCAGTGGAAACGAACTGAAACGAACAATTTAAGAAGCCCTCGTGCCCCATCGTAACCGTTACGCATCAGTAGAATACAAGTATGAATCGAATAAAACTTGCTGTTTTTTTTTTAATAGTATCCTGCGTGTTAACACGTTGGTCTACAACAAGGGCTTGGCAGTAGAAAGTGTGGTATTTTCTTCTACTGCTCAACAGGCAACACTTAGTTGGAGCAATGAAGCTGCCCTGAATAATTCAAGGCTACAATATCTGTCAAGCTGTTTTATAGCCTTGTTTTCGCGCGAGTGCTGGGAGTTTATCGAGTCAATGGCTGGTGTTTTGCTTTTTACATTTTTTCTCGGCTGTAGTTCTACAGGTTGCAATGTTTTACTTGTGTTCTGTGACTTGCAATTGTGACGGTAAAATATTGTACAACCTTGACAAGTATTTTAGCGACGTGATCCCCAAAGCGACAGTTCCAAAATGAGGCTGGTACCATTGAGAGTTCTATGCGGGACCGTTGCAATGCGGAAGAACGTAAACCACGTGACTAACGTTGTCACACTTGCAACATCATTCTTGTAGTATACCATGCATGACTTACCTGACCCACCAGTTTGGGATTACGGGTGTCAGTGACGTCGTATTGTCTCACGTCTCCATGGAGCCAATTGCTGAAGTAGAGGAAGCGGTCATCCATCGATAGGATGATGTCAGTGATAAGGCCTAGAATAGATTTTCAAATTTTGCTCACTCGTGTTTTAAAATGGCTCTTATCATTATTCTGTGCATGAAATGCAATGAACAACTTGTCTCTTCAAGCTGGTTCGTTTTGCAACCGTTTTAGGCCTACAGGTACATGTGCCGTGGTAACGACGTGCTGACGAAGACAAACTAGTAATCTATGGCTTTCTAAATCGTTTACCATCAATTCTTGTAGCAACAGATAAATAATATTTACCTGGCATCTCAGGTAGCATCCAGTTCTTTACCTTCTTGGGAAGAATTTGTATCACCTTCTCGGCTGCCCATGTGCCGTCCTATTTTAAAGCATTGCTTGTGAATTAAGACTTGAGTATAAATACATTTTTGGTCCGGTCAAAGGGACATTTTCGGCGAAAAAAATAATTTTACCGACATTAGAAGTAGCGTGGAATCGAGCTTAGTAGTTCCACTGTAGCAGTGGAACGCTCTTCTGCTGAACCTAATCCCACCCGTTAAAGATCAGAGTATTGTATTTTAAAATGGTAAAAACGCAGGCCTTGATTTAACGAATGTCTGACAAACAGGGAAATTTGCAATGAAATCGCAAAAGCACATTCGATTTTGTTATTTTATAGCTCTGGTCAAAGCAAATAACGCCTATCCAGTCCAACAGCAACGCTCAAATGTGTTTTTCTGCCTTGAAATCTATAATGCCCTTGTAATGTGCAAACTTTCAGTAACTTTTCCTTTCAGTACGCCATTATTTCCTCTGTGGCTGAAAACCTATAAGTTAACGACATCCCCTATGTAAGGACCACTTGGAAATTTACGCTACTCATTTCTTTTATCAGTCACAATCAAATCTTTATCACTTGCTTAAAACAGTTTGTATTTCTACCACATTTTGACTAGGAAGACAAAGGCAACTGTAACAGCGAAATTTCTAACATATGATTTCAATTAATTTTGTAAGTCAGCAAATTACTGTGCTAAAACAGCAGTTCAAATATCTTGCTTTCACCTTCCCTTAATACTCACGGGTTTCATGAAAAATCTCATGATTGAAGAGCTGAGAGCGCACCCTACAAAACCCTCCGTGGCGCAGGGATTGTGCAGGAATCTAATCTCCAGTGGCAGCATGCCATCAGGTCCAAGGTCGATAGTTTGCTTCAACGTGTGATTTTGCCAGTCGTAAACGTTCAAAGATCGTCCGTATTTACCTAGAGAAACGAGATGTTATACTCTTCTGTCCGCGACAAACGCCGTACGTTCGCCTTACGATGGCGCAACGTGTCTCAGTTACTTCGTACTATCCAAAACTAGCACACGTGTTCCATTACCTAAACCCGGATAACGTTCCGTAGACCTAGTTTCTCTCACAGGCGTTCTCATCTTCTGATCGTCCCCAATACACTATGTAATACTACAAGGTATGACACTCCGGACTAGAAATTCCACGGGTGCTTTACTTCAGCCGTCCATAGCAAACACAAAACTCAATAAATTTACACAAAACAGACGTTCAACAAACCATGAGGAATTGTTCTTTCTCCCAATACCATTTACGGTGTCCTGCTTCACCGAGTTCGCAAAGCACAAAAATCTTCCCAAAAAGCTCGTCCGGAGCAACTCCTTGGTCTCGCGAAGGTCAAGGACGATACGGAATTATCCAATCGATGAGTTACAGGTGAACGGCAATTGCCGATTTGTCACGATTTCATAAACTTCCGTGACAAATCGGCAACTGCCATTCGTCCGTAACTTATCGATCGGGTAATTCCGTATCGTCCTTGACCTTCGCGGGACCAAGGAGTTGCTCCGGACGGGCTTTTTGGGAAGATTTTTGTGCTTTGACCACGAATTTCATGCAAACTCTGTAAAGCAGGACACCGTAAATGGTATTCGGAGAAAGGACAATTCCTCATGGTTTGTTGAACGTCTGTTTTGTGTAAATTTATTGAGTTTTGTGTTTGCTATGGATGGCTGAAGTGAAGCACCCGTGAAATTTCTAGTCCGGAGTGTCATACCTTGTAGTATTATATAGTGTATTGTGAACGATCAGAAGCTGAGGACGCCTATGGTTTCTCTGAGAGAAAAGCGAGATCTCACCGGACGTCGCAAAAACACGCAAGTGGAAAGCGAGTATTTCACGAGTATGATTGGGAGCGTACTATCTTTTTCTAGCAAAATGGCGTCCGCTGCAGTGATTGTTTGGCGAGGTATGAGAGTTGCAGTGTGGGATTGAATATAGTATTCCCGTCCCATGACTGAAGAGTTTTAGTCACGAGTGCAATCTAATGCCTTTCCGTTCACAGAATTCAACCCCCCCGTCAGATTATGTGCCCATGTTGATAAAAACAACGATGGGTTTAAAATGGCTTGACATGTTTTTATCAATGCCTGCTGTTACCTGCTGTCATATGCCCATGTGGTATTTTTGGACAAAAAGACACATTTTCTTGTAATATCGGGCATTAAAAGCAATATATCATGCGACCACTGCTTTTGATAACTGGGCTTCATTTCTTCGGATCCCTTTGCTTGTAAATTGTCTCTTTGAACATCTATTTTTGAGATGACTCTCGAAATAAGGTCGCTTTCCACGACTTGTGGTTCGGCAGTTATCGGCGAAACGACGCCACCTGGAGACTGCGACGTGTCTTTGACGGAAGTTTGCCAGATGCCACAGGGCGCTTAATGCAACAAAATGATCTGGCCCCAACTTCAGTGATTTTCATTTCAACACTTTTGCAGGAAACGTAAGATAATGTATGACACTTTATAGGCAAGTCTGTATATTTAGCAAAGTAATAACAAAACTATAGACTTTAAATCGGTAAAAGCATATTTTTTGAAAATAGAAAGTGTGTAGAAATTATTTTCTGACTTTATACCAATGTGAAATTAGTTGGGTCACGTGACTATGTCTTTTTAGTATATTTTAGCAAAAATAAAAGTACATTCCTAGCAAAACCAATATCAATGACATGACCAAATTTTGTTTCATGTAAATGTAGAGGAAATATCTAAAATTCTGTACAGTTTTCTGAATTATTGTGTCGTTTTCGTTTTATGCAACTTCTGTTTTTTCATAAAAAAGTCACATTTTTGACAGCGTCTCTCTTTCAAAAATGGAACAACTACCAAGTCCTAACAGTGTTTTGGAAAACAGTGCATAAAGTATACTATCTGAAAGCTTCATGTGAATTCGATCAGTCATTTGTTCCGAAATTAACCACGTTTGAACATTTATCTGTTGTCCTACATACCCTTAATAGGAAACGCCATAGCGTCATTATAGGGAGTTTGAGACGGAAAAACACACTTCTGAATATAGTACATTCATGTGGCATCAGATTCGTTCACCTAACGTTAGCGGCTATGAACCATTTGACTCAGACCACATACCTTTAAGAAATGTGTCTCAAACTGTTAGTTTGTCAAATCTGAGGTGATTTTAGGGCTTTGAGAGGTCTGACAGTTTGTTATGGCATGAGATCAGGCGTTACAAGTTGGCTTGTCATGGCGTGATATTTCACGCCGAGCATGGCCTAAGGAGTAACAAACTGTCTTTATAAACCCTGAAGTCTTCACTTCTCATCTTTGAAAAGGACAAGCTGAGACCAACATTAGCGGTAGATTGTCCAAACCATAATTATTCAGTGACGTAATGCCTGTTCATAGCCGCAAGTAGAAACACGGGTTACCTTTTTCTACATCCTTTAGATTGAACCCGCTGAAGATAGCATTCGGATCACCCCACTCCGTGCTGATCATGACGTTGAACTTGGGTTGATACCAGTAGTCATAGTTGAACTGCGCCTGGTGGCCTGGCTGTTCCCAGTTACCTTTCAGCTCCCACGTGTTGCTGTCTATGAGGAAAAAGCCACCTGAAGGAGACGCATTGAAAATATTTTTTTAAGAATTTCACGAATTAACTTTCTATGGGACTGTCTTTCATTGTAAGTGCCGTCTAGACAAGTAACCGTCTACAAATTAGTATTTACAGATGTTTTGCGGTCACCAAGGAACCCACGCTTGAGTTTTTGACGAGCTACGATATAACGTGTCTTCAAATATCGAACTGGATGCACTAAATCTTGCTATTTTGTACGAAATCGTTTAATCGTTTTTCGATGTCGGAAATACTGGCTTACGCCAACGGAAGGATGGTTGGGTTTCACTGAATCCCATAATAGAACTTTCGAACAAGACAAAAATCGCGACAGCCGGGTGTTAGACCGCAACGTGGACAAGAACTGAGTTAATTTTGCTCCATTCAGGCATGAGATCCACGGGGAATTAATGGCAATCGGTGAAGATAAAAATTGATGACAACCAGGAGGATTAGAATGACGACAAAAGACTTTGAAGAGCTTAATAGGTGAAAGTCCGCAATTTCCACATTTCGAACACCTTGAGCTGCCTACAGGTAAGCACCTCGTTCGTCGTCGAAATAGATCTGACGGAGCTTTGGATGACAATCTCACATCTTCGGTATACCATAGAACTGACATACCAACTCTAAGGCTACGATCTGAGGATACCTCCATTCTGAAATTACCCAGGCGCACAAGACATACCCTTTCGGGTACATAAAATTCGTTTAAAACCCCTAACCAACACGCACCTGCTGCGTTCCTTTCCACATCACCCAAAGCACTGATCATTATGTTGCCATCGGCAAGACAGTGTGTGGTGTGAGGCGTACTTAGACCAGTCTTTTTGAACACCTCTTCTGGCTCATAAATCTGAAACAATTTTTGAAAGCCATTTTCTGATTTAAAAAGCGCCATAATGAAGTTCCACTTGCAGCTAGATAGCGATAGGGTAGTGTCTGGACAGCGATATTCATTCTTGCATGGACTTAATGCAATGGCATATTTTCTAGCGTTTTCATGAATCCTTTTCTACCGTTATTTCGTCAAATTGCATCTCTTGTGTTCACACGATTCACTCAAAAATGTCTAACGTCTCAAAATGACTTTGAATGAAGAGAAGCTGCTGAGAACTCGTCATGGAAAAAATGAGTCGTAATGATGGAAAGAGCGCCATATATTGTTGTTGGCCTGTAGGCATGTATGAAAGCACGGAAACAAGTTTCAGGGAAAACGACTAACGTGGTTTAAACCAGAAAGCAAATTGCAATTTCATATCAAAAGACAGCATACTTATTTTTGTACAAGTTTTACGTTTTGTTAAAGTTGATGTACCCGAGGCGATTAAATTTCAAATTAAATCAAATTCTTAATGTAACAAATCATCCCGAGTACGAAAATTGCCTACGGCACGAGTTCTTGCATTCTCTAACAATAATCGTAGAAAAATTCCATCGGAGTCCCCAGAAAAGCCGCGGTCGTAAGACCACCTACTTTTGCCATCATTTATTTTGTCTGCTGAAATAGACGTGTCAGTTGAAAAAAAAATGTAAAATTTTGTTTAATTTCCTTTTCATTCAATTCAAAACCAATCGAAATGGTGAAAACAAGGATTCGGAAATTTACTTGACAAACAACCACATGATATGTAAAAACAACAGAGAAGTAAGCAAATGATAAAGGCGAAAGTTTGTTGGGGTTCTTTGCCATCTGTTTAAAAAACAATTGAAAACCCATCAAAGCAACTACTGTTTAGTGACTTTCAACACTTCCTCGCCCTTATGTTTTTTCACGGATTAGATATATGTATACCTAGACGTACCTTCATTATATGATCTGTCAACGACAATAGGTTTAGATTAAAAAGAAATGTTTAAATTGCATTAATAAATGGTCGATTAGCTAGGTCTTGAATCAAGAACTGTGGATTAGACATTTGAAACTGCTCGGTACTGTAGTTATGATTGAATGGAATAAAATATTTCGGGACCATGCGACGAACTAACAACTTGGATCACCACTGACTGTGAACAGTTTTTACAATGAAGTGTAAATAGTTGTAAGGTGCACTAACGAACCTTGAAAATTCTTGGTTTTCTGGGATGAGTCTCCACATCCATCACATACACACGGCTACTTCCAAAGGCAGGCAAAATCAGTCTGTTTCTTTTGACACTGCTGTCGGCGAAACAACTGGAGCACGCATTCCAACCGGAATGATGAAGTTCGTCGCCAACATAGGGCATGTCCAAGCGATGGATGACCTTTTAAAGAAACAGATTATTCGAGCTCAAAAGTAAACCGTGTCCCGTTTCAAATCTAGACACCAACAATTATCAATTATTTGCATACTTAGGGTCATGCGCCTGTACTCGAAATATTGCGCTTTTCAAAAGATTATTTATGCCCAAGTGTTTCGGACTCGGATGCATGCGCCTAATCTCCAGTTTAAGGCAAAAGTAAATGTTGCTGGTACATCTAAATGGATTAAACTGGGTTAATTTCTGTGCATTTTATCTATTTTTTGTATTTCTAATACAATACATAAAGTTGTTACACATAAACACGCCTTCGACCAAGACTGAGCATTGATGACGTAGGACCTCGTCATCGTAATCTTATCAACTGAACCATCATTATCATTTGCCATTCATATCGAGGTCAGCCTAGTTGCCAACGTTATCTTTGTCACAACAGTCAACTTTACGTCTTCGATGCTGCGTTCATCACCTGTTTTCTTTTCTATCCTTGTGTGGTCACAGACTTACTCTTCTCGTTGAATCTTGAGTTACGCTGAAATGTCTGGATTTTTTGGAAAGCTGTTAACTTTTAAAATTTCCGAATGTAATCAAGTATTCAAAATTGTATGAAAAATAATTTGATTTTCATGTTTCCAGTTATCAGTATCAGGCCGGGTTTTGTTGTGAATGCATATGTATAATGAACAACTGGTTAATAATCGTGGTCACGTAATAACAGACTGGTAACAACCAGACTCCCAGACTTCCTAATAGTTCCTCTTTCAGGGAATGTATATTTTTTACGTGCTGACGTTACTTAGGTTTGGATAAAAGACACATGCATGAGTTGAATTCACCAAACAAATATATTATATCTATAACGGTGTTCCACCGGAACATTGAGATTCCCAACTATTTTAGAATCGGCGCGATTAACACGGGACAGTTCTCCGGGGGGTATCATAGAAAAGACACCATTTCGTTCGTAGATATTTTCTCATAACATAAACCCTGTAAAATGCATATCTTTAGATTTAAATTTGAATAAAACACTGGTTTGGATTGTAATTTCAACACAACAAAACCTAAAAAATGAAGTATGAAAACCTGTAGCGTTCTGTTGCAAAAATGGACCCATGAAGTAAAATCCCGTTCATGCTAATCTGGTGGTGCAAAATCCATCTATCTGAATGGCACCTTCTGTACATGCATAGTAAGTACCCCAGCAGTTGAAATTGCAGCTATTGCTCGGTTACCTGACTATAAGTAGATGACCTCGGGTCCACGTCCACCGTGGCCAGGTAGTCCGGTTTTCTGCTGGTCGGTGTGTTCACTCTGATGCAAGGCAAGTAAACAATCTCTTCTCGTGGACCCTTCGTAGCAGCCATAGGCGTTGGGTAGCCTGGACCGTGACACGAGCTCGCAGATGCTAGGAGAAAAAAGTTTTTAAGGAAGACTTGTAGTCTTTTGTGACGTTTTGGCTGTTGCAAGAAAAATTGCATAGTACTTCTTTGTTAATATTCACATCACAGAATATCGTAAGGTGGTTAATCTCAGCAAATATTTTATTTACCATTTCCAGGAAGTGGAGACCAACCTTTGTCATGGCGCTCACCCCTATAACACACCGGAGAAACTCACGCAGAAATATCCCTTACAACGGAACCTGAGGCACTGTGACAGACATTTAAAGCGGAAGTGAAACAACAGATAGAAACTGGGTGGCGTATTTCGGTCATTCTTAAAATGTCCTAAGAATGCCTGAGTGTGGTTGGAGTTCAAGTTCCGTTGTAAAGGCTTTCTGTCCGTGGTAAGAGCTTTTGCGGCTGAAGGCACTCAGGGCTACCTCCGTGACCAAGGATCGTATTTCTTTACTTGAAAGTAGTAATAGTAAATCTGTAAAACTGAATAGTTTTCAATTCCTTGATGATTGCAGTCTTAGTACGTGCACAAAAATAATGTTCATGTGACTACGTTTTTATAAAAAAAATTGTTTTTTCTCACGTCGTGAACATTCCCTTTAAACAACTATCCTAACCAAGGACCAGTTTTATCCACATTCTTTCAGGCACAGCTCCTATTCTGAGTTAGAGATGCATTGTTTTTCCGTCTGGCACGGCTCCGTTTTCAAAATCTTAATTTTTCGGCACTGAAAATATTGCATGGACCGATAACATTAACTGGAACTAATGCTGTAAGGGTGAACGAGAGGCCACAGGGTCCTGCCACACGGCTCAATATTATTGTTTGCCTTTGACTATTGGATGCATGTACACGTCTTATCGTCGCGGATACTGCTATAGGTTTCTCTAGTGAATGCATCTAAAGTTTCATGTAGGCCTACTTGCTGATTCGATTCTAGTCTAGTCCTTGGTCTACATAAGATGAATGTTCGTCACTGACGCTAAGACAAATTGACGTTTCTACAGGTATACCCATTGCCACCATGTCGCATATTTCATCAACGTACAATTCGCTGTCAATTTAGCTTCAAGTGCATTTCACGATGCTTAGGGCATTTATGGTTTCAAACTGGCCGATTGCTGGGATACTTCAAGGCATACATTTGACACACATGTTTGTCTCTGCTGGTTCCAGCAATATTTGATGGTGAAAATGCAGCAAATGACTTGTTAGAACTGTGGGACTCGTCCTCGATAGGCCGCAGATTAATGCATCTGATTTTTCACGAGAGTGTTCGCTTGGTTCCAATCCTGGTCATAGATGAGATGAACCTGCTTCTGCTTCGTTATAGCTACTTTTAAGGAATTTTTTATAAAAGACCCTAGTTGTTTGATTTCTTAGTCTATGAGCGTTTTCAGTTTCATTATCTCGGAATTACACATTTTTTAGAGTCTGACACGTTTTCCGGTCATTGGGCCTAAATTTGCATTACTTGTTGTGGTATATGGTGAACCAGATCGAAATATTTAAATTTATCTTTCCAGCCTAGATGACACAAATTTTGGTTCGTTGCTTACCGATGTTAAAATGTTTTCCACAGTTTTCAAATTTAACCTATTTTTGTGTTCGTGCTTGAATAATTATTTGTGAAACTGTATGTCTACCACCCGGCTCATCGCCACCCGTTTCATCCCCGTTATGAGTTCAGTTAACCAAGCCGACGGAGTGACGTCACCCAGGCCGTTGAGCCGATCGACTGACGTCACCAAGGCCAGTGCGAAACTGGCCACCCTCCCTCCGCGTCGGCAAAAAAACGGCCCGAGAGAAAAAATAGAACACCTCGAATCCAAATAGGGAGCCGGTGCAATGCCTGGGACCAAGGCGGTGACGAAATGGGTGCAACGAAGGTCTGCAGTGGAGCGAGGGACACGGAGTTTGTGCAAACGATGCATTTTATATAATAGATGTTGACAGCATGTTGGACCACTGTAATAACATTGCCCAAGTGATCTTGAGATTAAGCTGGGTTCCAAGTTCACGCACAGCAAAACAACCATCATAGCTTCACCATAATTAGCCCTTTTGTGGTCAAAAATTTCTGTCATCCCCTGCCCCTTGGCAGAAATGGTTAATCCTTCTCAACTCAGTTTTAATTTTGTCTGGGATTGTCCAACAATACTTGCAAAAGCCAAAACCGATCGTAATAAAAATACCGCCATCGAAAGAATGGAGGTTTCAACATTTTGAAGGCACCTAATTGTGAATTACACGAAAGGGTTATTACCGGTGGTTTTACAGTGGCGGATCTAGGATATCGCAAGGGGGGCCCAACATTTTGTCCGGCTATAAGCATTTGCGCAAACCACGATTGTAGATGCGCATAGCACCGCCCTCCCGCTCAGGAAATTTTTCTGTTATTTCCTCTGAAAATCAAGCATTTTCCTTGAGTCCTGAAGTATTATCCAAGAAAAAAAGCAAAAATAAATAAACGGAGAACGTGTCAAACAGGAAAAATGCAAGATACCAGAGACTCGAACACACAACCTAGCGATTAGAGCGCGCATACTTTACCACTACACCACCACGCTTAACTCCTTGATACTAAGAGACCTACTTGTTTATGGTCCACAGCGTTTGCGCGCGAAACCTACTTCTTTTTGTAATGCTTATTACACGTTTTATATTTCGTGCAATCGGTTCTTAACAAATTTGTTGTATTTACCAATAGTCTTCAAATGCCCAAAAGACCAAATCCGTTTTTCGTGTTGGCAATAATGACGGGATTGCTTTGGAAATCGTCTTAAGTTAAGGTTTGACAAAGAGAGAATTATGAGTTTCTGAGTGATTCACTAAGGCTTCGATCAAAATTCACTTTTTACCAGCAGCTTCTGTTTTCTCATCGTCACTCAGGTTCCATTTTCTTAAAAAATGAAGTAAATTTTCTTCATTGCACAGAGGAGCAGACGACGGAAACGGAGTCATAGTGCGCAGCGCCACTGCCGGTCGCTTGGGATATCGCGGGAGAGCCTATACTTAGCCATAGTTCCGTTACGAATAAGCCGTGTTCCGAATTTGACACTTGAAATTGGATCTGAGCCCCCCCCAACTCCCCCCAAACACTAAAATTGCACACATTTAATTGTTGTTTCATCCGTATGATTTTAATTACCGGGGTTAACTAATAAACTCAACATTTCCCTACGCTCTTGCTGTTTTATTTTTTTGCGGCAGCCAAGGGGGGAGGGGGGGGGGTCGGGCCCCCTGCCCAACCCTAAATCCGCCTATGTTTTAAAACGATAAAATGAGAATGCTTTTCCCCATAGCATCACAATAAAAGTATTTCTTTTGAAGATTGTAGGTAGGAGTTGGTTGTAAGAATTTCGCACATGTCGCACGGACTGTCGGGGGTACTATTTTTGAGGGTTGTGTACACAGTACATGTGTAACATATTATAGTATTCAAAGTACAACTGGCAATCATAAACCGTCATGTCAACAATTTTTGGAGTTCATGTTTAATTCATAAACTGTAATAGCTACCTCTGGAATGAACCATAATACACGTTAATACAAAATAATTCTGAAAATTTATTTGGGGGAGACCCCAAACCCCGGGCCGTGGGATGCCCCGTCTCACATGTTTCTCCGGTTGCCCGTCAATAATCTTCAAACAAGCAAGCCTGTTGGATCGTTGCTGACAAGGTTCTGTTTTGTTAAACAACAAATTCATTGGTTTCTGATTAACACGTTTAGGTATGCGAATATCGATTGTTCCATAGATTACTGTTTTGACAATTGGAAGCTATTCTTGTAAGAGTTAATGCTTCACTGAACATAGTTGCAGTCTGGGGAAAAATCTCTATCATCCAATCTCCAAAATAGAAAGTACACTAAGCAAATTTTGTCTATCTGAAATAACTCTCAAAGAGATTACTGAAACCCAGACAGTTCTACAGGGTGTCCCAAAATGTGCTAAGGTAACGAAATTTTGAACAAGAAATCTGCTTTACATTGTTGTAAAAGTCAATTCTAAGGTCTTTCAAATGGAAACAAGTCCCTTTGAAGTTTGAATTTGTAGAAAATGTTATTTGTAAAAATGTGGTTTTGAGGCTATCATGTTTTCACATACAAAATGAAGAACGAAGGCCATTTCTGGTCGTTTAAAGAGATTTCATCAAAAAAGTTCGATCACAAAAGCTTTATGGCTTTAGTCAGTCATGCTAAAGACACTTCAAGACATCTGAGATGTTGTAAAGCACCGCATGTAAATCAAGGCCAGTGGCAGAGTATGAGCAAGTACTAGCTCCAGTGGAGCTAGTACTAGCCAGGATCGATAGGTAAATTTGTTACTGAGGAGGACCTGCAGTCGTGGAGTCAAGTCATATACGATGTACACCCAAGCAGAAAGTGTGTATACCCTGAACACCCCACCTTCCAGAAGAAAATCTGATCAAGGTATTGACTTCAACATTTCACGGTGGATATTGGCTCAGTTTGGACAGGCCAGAATTGATAACACCCGGAACCTTCGACTTCAAGAGCCACAAGATCAATTGGGTCACAGTTGTAGTTTAATGACCCAACTTTGCTTTCCTAGTGCACACCATTTACATCTATTATATATTTTATCGTAGTTAATCGTAGTTTGTAGTTGAGGTGAAGTGACAGTAGTCAGTCCAGTGGCGTAGCGATCTCCTTGCCACGGTCGACACCAGTCACTAAGTGGCGCCCCCCATCCCCGGTTGGTAGCTGTGTCAAACCCCAATTAACGACACCTGTTTAGCACCTCCCCTCCCTTCGGCAGGCGCCCGGTGGCATTTAACCCTCTTGCTACGGCGCAGAGTCAGTCACTCGGTATGTTTGCTATGAAGTCCAGACCGTTGTGTTGAACTGTGTTTACCTAGTGTCTGTCATGAACTCAGTCATTAATGAAACTGTCTTTCATGATTTTTTCTCTTGACCTTGAATGCATGCCTTTTCATACCATTAATGATCGCGATGTCAGATATACTCAACATTTGGGTGGCCGCCTCCGGTGTGGAGATTAAAATTCGTAGCAACCTGCGGGGACATTACAATACGAACGCAAAATTACAATGAGTTTTGACCGAGTTGAAGATTTTTTTTTGCACTGAACAGAGGGCCATAACCCCCTTAGGTGCATCCCTTCCTGTGCCAGTGGCTCTCAAATATCACGAGAGGCAGATTCGGCTGGTAGTGGCGTCCACAGTCTCCATGTAAACATAGAGAATCCCGGTACACGAGTCTGAGGCTGATGACATGGCCAAAACCTTTTGGAAATTTCGTCAAAATCCCGAGGCTTGCCGAGGGATTTTGACGAAATTTCCGAGAGGTTTTGCCCATGTCATCAATATGAGACGAGTGTAAGATTTGTTTTCTCACATTAACCCTAAAAACGATCGTTTTGCCGAAAAACACGACGTGTCTAAAACTTTCAACCACATGACGCAACTTATGTAAAAACTCTCTTGCGCAATGTAAAGTAATTCAGTTACTTTTTGTTAATAGCTTTATTTTAAGCTTAACAATTGTAAATTGCATTCAGCTTTCGTAGCCAATATTCAAGTTAGAATCTAATAAATAGTATTTGAAGGAATATTAAAACTTAAAAACGTTGATAAATAACAGTCAGCAAGGCTTCCCCGAGCGTGAGTAGGCCTACTGAATTGACCTTTAGACAGCACAGCCAGACAGTCTCGCCGCGTTACTTGAGTTGGGGCTCGTCTCCGTTTGAATGTGGATATGGAATTCGTCGCCGAAGATGGGCCCGTTTAAGAACTTGTTTGTATGTCTTTCCGAGTGGGAGTACGTACAGTTGCGACACCCGATTTGTCAATCATAACCTTGTCACCTCGGAATTCCGGCATTGTTTGGTTGGCGCGCGTTTGGTTGTTTTAGTGTTTTGCAGACGATAAAATGTAAAGCGTATGGATTTCTACTTTGCACTACTTTGTGGTTTGCCCATGTAATATCAAAAAATTACGTACTGGGTGTTATTAACTAGTCGTGTCGTAACACATTCCAGGTCATGTGAGAAAGACAGCTACGCCATCTATCACTTAAACGAAGCCCGCAATATTTTTGTAATAAACCAATAATCATCAGTGTGATTTTGAGAGAATGGTAATTGGTAGTGCTGTCTGTTTTTTCCCTAAAATACGAGCTAATTACACGTTTCAAGAGGCCCCATATTGGTGGCTGAGGCAACTGAGATCAGGCAAATAGGATGAAGGGCAGTTCGTCTGATGCTTCGTGAGCAAAAACTACGAGAGAGGCAAGTTCTTTTATTTTAGATTATGAAGAGGTTAGGAATGACTAAACAAATTATTATAAGGTCAGTTTTGAGAAGGTGCAATATGGTTGTTACAGAGTGCCAAATTTGGCCGAAAATGGCTTAATCGAAAACCTAAAAAATAGCCTTGCCACACAAAATCAAAACAAACAAATTTAAACATGAATTATGCCAATAAATTTTTCAATCACAGTCCATTAAAATCGTATCACTCATTTGTTATCAGCTAACATGTATATATCAGTGCTAGTAAAATGTATTCAAAATGTCTACTTCGGCGCCCAACTTTGTTGCAAAATGGAGGTACATGTCATAAAAAGAGAAATAATTGATGGAAATTCTTGAAAAGCGAACTACATCTCACCAAACCAGACTCGTGTGGTAAGTCTAAAAAAACGTGTGATTTTGGGTATAGAGTCTACCCGTTGGTTTTTATACGGAGTCACTCTTAATTGTCTTTGCACTTTCTTGGTGTTTTTTATTTTCCAGTAATATTGCGCCATAAAATTTCGTTCTCAAAAATTGAGTCGTTCTTTGCACACAGAGCACGTGATGACTCACGCACCCACTTTTAGAACAAGGTGTAACTATACAGTAGGCCCGGGTGCAGAATTTAATCCATGGGAACTGAATTTGAACTCGCTGCGTTGTATTGAAATGTGAGTAGGCCTACATTTTTGAACACCCTGTGTATCATTTGACCCATTTGTGGTGGCGAGAGGAAGGGGGAGGAGGGGGGGGGGGAGTTTGGCAAAGTCGAATGTGTAGTTGTGCATTGGTTTTCCAGGGATCAAGTTAATGACCCGGAGAGATACAAAACATATATCACACACTTGACCTAGAATTATATTTGACTTTCAAACGTAGGCTTCATAGAAACACTTTTTGATACACTATTGATTTTCTTCAAATTTGGCTATAAATCCGCTTTCATCATAAAAACCACGTTTGATTTGGACCACTTGACGTTATTAATTGATTTTTATTCAAATTAGGATGTATTTTGAGCTTCGGTAGAACTAGCGGTATTACTTGAGACAACGAATAGGCCCTAAAAGTTGACTTGTCACGGCAAGTTATTTTAGGTGGCACTCAATAGTTTTTTGAGCCACAGTTGAATTTTAGCGCCTCTTGGGTTGGTTGGGCATTTTAAATTTTGTACTGCATTCTAAGTGAAAGGTTTCCCAGTTTTTACACAGTTGTAGATTCTCTTAATTAAACCTTTACTACTTGCAAGGAAGAAGTTAGCATGAAATTCAGGTACCCTTCAGACACTTTGGATTTGTAAACTATCTGGTCGACAACAACTTTTCACCCGAGTTCCACAATCTGGAAAGTTGTGGCACTGTATGAATGCGCTGTCGCTCAATTCGAAGTGCTCGCATGCGCAAATAGTGACTTTCGCGTGAAAACTAGTGATTTGATGTATTTTTGATTGTTTTAAATAAAAGATTAAAATTGGTTTTGGGGTCAGTTTCAGTGGAATTCGTGTACGGTTTTAAGGTTTTTGGAGTCCTTGTCCCAGTTTCATCTAACGTATGTAGGGCCTAAGTCTACCCTGGTTACGATTTATTGTTATAACGTACAGATTTCAAAGGTGTTCGTTGTAACGATGCTCGACTGTACAATAATGCGAGGATAATTTTACCAAAATCGCGCCCATTGTAAATGCAAAAGGTCCATAGGTCCTTCAAATTGGCCCATAAACTTGAGGCCGCGTGGGTCACTTCTCATACTCTTGATTTTCTAATGATCCCTGTAAAGGATTTCGTAAGGACTACATCGGCTTTTGTTGATGACTTACGTTGTTCAAAGATAGCATAGGTCGATGCTGCAACCTCGCTTTGGTTGTGCCGTCAAGCGACACAATTTCAAAAAAGGAAATGTAAACTTACCCATTCTTACGTCGATTTAGCTCGCTTCAGTGCGCCTAGATCATCGCCGAATGCAATCGCTCAATGACAGGGTCACATTATCATGATTTTAACCTATTTGCGTTTTTTAAGATAACTTAGGTCATGGTACAAAGAGCACCGCTGTTTACTAAGCTTAGCAGCCAGACGGGTACGAATGCTTACCGATGAGCAGCCGACTAAGGGAATGATGGCGACGATGATGACGATGACGAGTATGGTATTAGGCAAATGCCATAAAAAGACAGGCCAATTGTAACTGATTGATCAAAAGTTGATGATGTCACAGTTGGACCCAGTAAATTAATACCAATGCACTATGTAACATTTATTGAGTCATCATACATATCGTGTAATATATACAACATAGATATCTACTTTTAGTCATAGTCCTAAGTTGACAATATACACTTGTAGCACTAGGTACATATATTTTCACATTTATATCGCCACTTTTATAACAAGGCAATGGAATCGTTCAACGCGAGCCAAGATTGGAAATTGATTTCACCATCGCTAAAACGATCACATGTATCGTGCTGGAAGCGCAAGACACATTCGTGCAAGTTTGCACCATCCCCTTAAAGATGTAACATCTCATTAAAACCTTGACAATACAATAAGATTTCTGTCACTACATTTCCTAAATGGAATGGAATCATGGGAAAACCACCAAACTGCCAGCGTAGACTTTCCCGTTACCCTAATGGAACGTCGACTAGATCAATTTGAATGCTTTGTTTATCGAATCAAAGTCTCCATAAAGTTAGCAGTCACACAAATTCGGGAGATTTCGTCTTCGACAAAACTTTCTAAATTAGCGGCGCTGGTGTCGTTTTAAATTCATTGTGGGACGGTTGTCGGATTTTATGCAATCGACGTGGCCACAGATAATTCGGTGGGGTGTGTGAGTAACATGTATGAAAACAATACTCGAGCGCACCAAAAGCATGTTGCGACCACTGCAACATGCTTTTGGTGCGAGTTCGACAAGTCAGCCACACCCAAAAAATGACCTGACAGAAAGCCTCAAAATGCGTCCATAACGCGGACAAAGGCAGCGAAAGCGTCATCTGATCTCACCGTTCCAAACGCAAAGTATTAATCAGATTACCCGGCCACAAGTTCAAAAGTTATCTGTGATGTCACCGGTTTGCCAAAATAAACGACACAGAGCGATGACCCGTCCCCATAAAATTGATGGGTGACGGTTACCTAGGCCCGGGAGTAGGTGACAAGGGACGGATCATGATTTTGCAACTTATGCATCCAATGAATATAATACACTTTTACCAAATCCTTTGCGCGAAAGGTTCTCAGATCACGCACGACGAACTTAAATTTCACCACCTAAAATACCTCGCCTGCATTCTGGAGTCGCCACCTAATTGGAGGCCTACGTTCAGTACACTCAATGAGAGATTCGCCGAAAACGTCAGCTTACGCAAGTCTTCGAGATCGAGATATATCGTCATGCATTACAAGCAAAGCACGTGATCACATTAACTTTACTCGTAAATTTTTGCATTTACGGAATACAACCCACGTTTTACACGTCTCCTTTAAGGGATTATATATCAGTACATTGTCCAAAATGTATCGGTTCCGACAAAGCATCACTTGAGCGCTGCGAAGAAACATGCGATGTCAGCGGACGAGCTGACAAAAGTCGTACAATGCCTTACACTCATTCACAGTGCTACGAAAGGTAGCACAGTCGAATGTTGTTTAACATGGCTTCTCATTGGTTAAAGTATGAAACGACGTCATAACATTCAGTTACTCCCATTGGTTGAAAGTTGAGAAACCCCTTTCAGATACAAATTACAAATTGGAATTCGTATTACTAAGTCGTTGCCCATAGATACCGGGATTTTCCGTAGATAAGCCTACCCGCCCATGGGCGCTTATTCGGAAATTCATGCCACATAAACGCCCATGTGCGTTTATTGGTGTTACAACTTCTGATGTCAAGTCTCCAGATTGTGGGGCGTATATTCGGAAAATTTCTTCTTAGAAGCCCACTCAACGTCAACTTTTTATCACAAATTCAGTTTTGTGGAGCATTTATCATTTATAAAAACGAGCAAGGTGTTGACGAACTGTGCATTTATTAACATAAAATTAACAACACAGTTTTAAGTAAAAATGTCAAACAGTCAGTCAGCAAAACTATGACTTTCTGTTTGCACGTTCCCCTTTTTCGGATAAACGCCCGGCGTTTATTTGGTGTTATTTAAACGCCTGAAAATTTTCATTTTCCGAATAGTTATACAGGCCCATGGGCTTATTTAGGAAAAATCCCGGTATGAACTTTTCGTAAACGTACAATTAGTTTGCTATATTTTTATTGTCAGATTTGCTGGCAAGGAAGGTTGGAATTATGAAGTTCCGGCGTCAATGCCCACACACAGAATTCCGTGAGTGGTTCATCACATTTCCACAGGGCCACTTTTCAGTATAGGTGTTGCTGTGTGAGAGGGTAACAATGCCTTTGAAAAACGATCACCAGCGGCGCTAGAGAGAAAGTTTTGCCGTAGATGAAACCCGCTAAATAGGACAGCTATGTTACATTATAGCCTTATAGGTGGCGCGGCCTACTCTACCGAACACACACTTGCAATACACTGGTTAGTTCGAACAATTATTGCTTTATCTCACGTTACAAGCTAGGGCATGCAGATGTCGCTTTTAGAGTTTTGCTGTACTCTCGAGATAGATGTCACTGCTGCAGTCTCCTCCTGGATATCGAATTTCGTGAGCAAGGGCGGGTCCACCCGGCTCGTTGCCAAAATCAACTAAGAAGTTTTTGTTGATCGTTAATCCACCCGTCTCCGTGTTAACATCAATCTGAAGTAAGACCGATCCTTCCCTGAAAAAACGCGTACATGAGGTTAGAAAATGACTTGTAGGACTAAATGGAAAAATTACCATAAGGACATAAACCAACAAAAGAACTAACCAAATGGATTGCACAAACTTGTTCCGTCTGTGTCTCATTGACATATAAGAATGAAACTTGAGACCTTTCGTGAAATAAATTTGTACTACAATGTCCTTTCGATTTAGATTTTTTGCCTCTTGGCTACGAATCTGCCTTCTCCAAGAGAGAGGGTGCTGTTTGTTATTTTTTAGTTTGAGATCAATTTTGAAATTTGAGGCAGATTATTCATTCATGGAATGAGATATGGTGGCGTATTTGAATCTTGGAAGTTTGAAGATTGTCTTTGTGCCGATTGCAAGAATTGTGGTCAGAATGCGAGGTCGAAAAAAAAAACTCTAGAAATGGCAAATTCCGTAGTACATTTACAATAAGAACTGCAGTCATATGGCCTTGTAGAGAGAGTAATTTGCAGTTCAGTGAAACCGTACGATCGAAGTATTCGCAGAATTTGTTGCTTGACTGTAATTGAGTGGAGTTAATATTAAAGCCTCTTAGAATAGCCATTTCTCTGCTTCGATCGTTTATTTTATTTATGTCTCGTGGTAACTGTGGACGGCGTCCTATAGATATTGAAAATTATCGTTTGTTTTGATGTCCGCTATTAGACATTCCCAGGGCACCGATTTTTAATTTAGTAACATTTTGAATAATTGATTTGTTGTTAACGTACATTATGAGACCACGAGAAGGACACGGTATATGGCCTCAATTTAATCATGTTATATCGTGAAAGCTGTAAAAGATTGTGGTCTTCGCTATCACTCAGTCAGCTTTCTTCTCAACAAATTATATCCTGCCCAACCACCAAGAAGCTTTTCTACTTGGTGAAGAAGTTGATCAAACTTGGATTGGGTACAATGACTAATTAGATTGAAAACTCTTCTGTAGTTTTTTTCAAGAAATTTGCACAATCCGTGGAAATTACAGAAGTGCGTTGTAACGAGCTTAAATAAACTGTCATGTCTACTTAAGTTAAATAAATTCAAAATATTATAAACTTGCATCCCACCATAGTTTAGAAGATTACAATTTCATCTGTTGATGGCAAGTTCCTCATAACTTGAACATCAGTTATGTCAGATGGTTAACCGTCCACAAGGACACAAAAATGACGGGAACCGTTGACTGATAATACCAGCCAGGGAGCATGAAGTGAGGAAATCGACATATATGAAAACGGCATATAAAAATACGTTAAAATTTAACGAAAATATTATCAAATAAACAACAATTTACATTAGCATGAAAAAATCATCTGAAAATGATTCACAATAAGATAAAGCGAAAATCAGTTGTGATCTTCGAAAGGATACATTGTACACCGTATTTAACATTTTATTTCTTCAGGGTCCAATCAAATAGAATATTTCGGTGAAGGCTCTTACTTGCACATCTCAGGGTAGAACTGTTTGTCCCAAACGGAGAACAGCGACGTCGTCACGTACAGCCTCTTACCATCCAAACTCAGTTGAATCATTTGTGGGGCTCCGGTGATCCGCTTCCCATTGAAGTACAGCGGGTCTGGCTGCTCCTTCAAGAAAAAAGAAAAATTTGAACAGCTTTGTAAAACGATTTCCGGGCGCTTTAATTGAAAAATAGGATGCCTTTAAAAACACTCTCTTTCAGTTTGATTCAATTAAAAAGCTTACAAAATGAATGACCTACATTTAATGCAAGCCAACTCAGCACAAACTCAAATTATATTCCTTCTACAGAGCACTTGTTTATTAAAATGAATTATTTTAAAATTACACTTCTTGTAATGCACAACAAAATGGCAGCTGAATTTTTAACAGAGACTAACTTTTAAACTTAGAAAATTGATAGTAAAATATACAAATGTTCAGGGTTGTACCCAATGAAACTGTCGTATTCAAATGATATAAAAAATTGATGAAACTCATTCTATATGTTATCAACTGGTGAAAACAACGGCAAACTTGACTGGTAAAAAAAGAAATTCAGGGATTTTTTTGGTGTTTTGACAAACTTACGAGTCTAAGACAACTTGTTAGATAACTGGATGCCATTTCGCAGGAGAATCAAATGATCGGTTACCATGTCTAAGCTGACGTCATAATTTATTTAGTAATACTCATCTTTAGTATGGGTGCGTATTGTAAAATTCACGGTTTTGCCACTGGTTTAGCTATTTAGTTGTCTTTTTTGGTTGTAAAAGTCTTGTGATGAATTACTATGGGTCCCAGGAATGTTTCCTAGTCGGATACGAATGGAATCTAGTAAGAAATGGCTTCAGTCCGCCCAACAGAGACGACGGACTAGCTGATAATGTATAACTATATTTCGCTCATGTATTACAGTAGTCACTGGCTTTCGCCCAATTTTGCGTGATAATCATTATCTTTGTGCTTATCAGATGCTTAGTGCTACAGATTTTTGTTTACGTTATGGTTAAAATCCCCGCCTTTAATCTGGTTCTCTCGATGGAGTGAGTAATTTATGGTCAAACCATTTGACGAGAAAATTGTATTGTGGAGGCAAAGGTTTCCTATAATATCTTTGACGGACGGCCGCAACGGTTGGTGAAAAGTCCGCCTTGCAGCACTGCCATGAACCAGCGTAATGTAAGCCGAGCTAAGTTTTCCTAGAGCAACCCGTTTTTTTCTCAATAAACCGGATGGATCAGCTTCAGCTAGCGTCAGCACTTGAGTCATACAGCCCAGGCCCACAGCTAATAAGGTTTCATGTTTCTGGTGTTTATTGTTTACAGAACAGAACGAGACATAGCACCATATCCCAGACAGATGTTGCATAACTCAAAATGTCTCATTTGACGTCAAGAGAATACGTGGCTATGCTTGTGTTTGCGAAGAATATGCATGGAGACTAATTCCAGCTCCAGGATTACCAGCGCTAACGCCTGCCTTTCGATCTCCGAGCATTCGTTACTCAAGCGTGCCGACTATGAATTAAAGCCATTTATCTCTGAACCGATTCCGACAATGGTGGCAAATGATACAGGAGGATACAAGGGGGACCGGACCCCTCTTTCTCCCTTGATTTTAGTGATATGAAATCTGGAATTTTTAAATTGGTGACTTGGACCCCCTTTTTAAAAAATCCTTGATCTGACCTCCCTTTTAAACAAAAATTGGATCCGTCCCTGAAATGGGGGAAAGTCTTCCAGAAGTTCCTCAAATTATGCAAAACAATTTCACAGGCAAGGACAGGCACACACCTTGTGCAATACGGGATACAAATGAAGAGTTTACCATTGGCAGATACTGTAAAGAAAACTATGAATATCTGTACCCTAAACTAGCAATTTCGGAAAAATTTGATATTCGACCGTTTGTATTTATTACAGCAATTGCGACTTGTTCCTCAATTAGGAATTTTAGACTGGAGCATTTGACTGAAAGTCGAAAACTCCCGTATTATTCCTTTAACTCACCTAACGGACGGTGGTCAATACTACGGACAAAGTGATAAATATTCGGTCGGTACTTCAAAAGTTCTGTATCCGAAGGAAAAATCTTCGAATCACAGACCTTCTACTTTATCGAGGTGCCTTCGGATTTACTTACGTCTAAGTCGTCATCTTGGAGCACTTTAACTTTTCCATCTTTGCAAAGAGAACCGCCAAGAAATATCTATAACGAAAATATTGCCTATACATTATTAGGGGCGGAGAATTTGAAGACTCTACTGGGATGAAAGAGATTGTATTTTGTCAGTGTTTCAAAGTGAGTGAATCTGACGATTTTTTTCTAGAAATTCTTGCATTATTCAACGGGAACAACTCTTGCGTTAGCATCCCCAAGAACCAGATTAGCCAAGATCTGCGATAACAATACTGGTGCTAAAAGTTTAGGGTCTTTAGCTACAGAATAAGCGCCGGATTTCGTAAAAGCGAAGGGTCTCGTATAATCGCCGGGGACCAGCCACAATACTGTAGTCTAAACGTGTACATGTAACTCACAATTAATACAAAAGGCAAAGAACGATATATATTTTTTGTTTAATCATTGATGAAAGTCGAACTCGACAGAGCACTGCTAATCTAATGTACATCTTAGGCTTCCGCAATTTCTAACATCAATCTGGGCCACAGGAAGCAAGAGTTTACACATCACATTAAAACAAAACGCCAATTGCAATTAGTCCCCATTTGAAAGTGTTTGGTAACCCAGAGCAGCAAACAGCTTTTTGCGGTACGTCTTGCATCAGCAATTTCAAACTTAGATATTCACAAGTAAAGTCCCAGTTTTCAGATCATTATTGAACCATGATATCTATCCAGTCATGCTATTTATATTAACGAGGACGAATCTACCTGACCAACAAGCTTGGGGTTGCGCGTATCAGTGACGTCATACTGACGAATGTCTCCATGAAGCCAATTGCTAAAGTACAGGAAACGGTCATCCATTGAGAGCAAAATGTCCGTAATCAATCCTGAAATAAATATTAGCAAAAATGAGCTCTTACCACCATGGATACTAAGTAGCTCACTTACATGTCTTCATCTAGGTTCAGAAGTTTTACCAAACTTCATTGTGGGCCTATATCTCCGGTGGAAAAAATGTCGGGAGCATTTCGTTAGTCTTAGTATCAAGACGCTGACCTCCAGATTTGGTTTAAACCAACTTTGATGGTAGTTTGATAAACTGACTGAGTGTGGGTTGTACTTGTCCCAATCATTTTCACAATGTGAGGGTCAGTGACCAAAAAGAAGAATATACATGGAGTGTGGTTCGCAAATTCACAACATCTTTGAACCAATTATAGGGAATAAAAGACAACTTTTACAACCGGTTTTAAACTGTTCAGACCAAGCGTTATAACCTTTAAGCCGATTTTAAAAGTTAGAACCGCGCTTCGGTATGAGCAGGACGATGACCAAATGTTTAACTCACACGTGAAAAACACGTATTAGTTTGTTTGCAGTTCATCCAGCAAACGGCAGCGTCCACAGGTATTACTTTTTAGCCTATGGGCACCCGTTCTGTACAGACAGCGGAATGGGTTCTTTATGTCAAACTTCACCCAAAATGCACGAATGAAAAATGTACCCATATTCGTGGTTTCTACTGAAACATAAATTAGTCTTATGACGCATCAAGGAATGGATACCTTTTACTGTCTAATAAGTTCAAGCTTTTCCATGTTTGGTTTCACATGGCTGTTTATCAGGTCAAATTCCGGGGATTGACACTAGTAGCAAGTTTTTATCAGCTGAGGGAAGTTGTACATATCTACCCACCGATAACTGGGGAGATAAGAAGTTAGTGGCAAAACAAACGTCAGTCCGTCCAAAAGAGGGCGATTTCACAACATTTGTCCCCTCCGTTCAATTTGTTGGTCTCATCGACTCTACAATTTTGTCGCTTTACGGTGAAAATATGACAAACTCTCCCTCTCGGTAGAATTTAGTGGAAATGAATTCCGCGGTGTTTTTAAGTAAAAAGGAGTGGAATCACCCAACAAAATGAATAACTGCAATAGCAGTTCCATCATACGCCTCTGAACCACGCAGGTTTATTCAAATAATACACATCTGCAATGTAGGCAACTTCTGGCAAGTAGGTTCTTACAAAATAAATCTGTTGATGTCAGCATCTTAACATCGAATTCTTCACATGCTACAGAGTCTACACAGTATTAAGTTATGAACAGTCATGAACAGTTCGTGTTCGAAGTGTGAAAAAATTTTGAATTTTATCACTAATTTAAAACACTAGTGAGATCGCCATAGTAAAGAAATAACTTCACACCGGAGAGCAAGGAATATGCAGCACCACCTACCTGGCATCGTGGGAAGCGCCCAGTTTTCTACCTTCTTCGAATTAACTTGGATAACCTTCTCCGCATCCCAAGACCCATCCTGCAGCCAAATGCAAAAGGGAATAGTTGTAAAACGGAAGGTTTTGAAAACTTCAAATCACTTTGAAAAAGTGATGCAAAAAGTCTTGAACACACTTTCGCCGAATGACCAACAGACACATTGTGATATGACTACATTCACCAATAAACCGTCACATTTCAAATGTCAGAATCAAGCATATGAATAAACAGTTTCAGTGATTTCACTTAGTTCTGTTACCTCTTTCATGCTGTTGGCACTTGAGAGATAAAGGCGCTACTCATCAGCTTAAACACTTAATAGCCGAGTCTCAGAATAAATCACGCTGTGCGACTTGATGCGCATCCAGTCACCACAACTTCTGTGGATCAACTCGCCCAGAGCGCTTAAGTCACGCTATACGAGTTAGCATAAAGAATTTTTAAAAATTGTTTGACACCTTTGAAGGTTGAAAGGAGCGAATGAGTATTACTTTTGTTTCAAATATTTAAGTCGTTCATGGTATGGTTAATTTACAAGACCAGGTTTAATGTCCTTTCAACAAGCCAGATTTACCTCTCTCATAAAGAATCTAAACACGGACGAACTCAGAGCACAGCCAACATAGCCTTCTGCTTTATTGGGATCGTGCAAAAATCGTATTTCGAGTGGAATCATTCCTTCTGGTCCCAAGTCGATCGTCTGCTTTAAGGTATGGTTCTTCCAATCATAAACATTCAATGAGTGGCCGTATTTTCCTAATAACAGAGTAAGAAGACATCGAGTTGTTGAAACATAATTAGTGCATTTGCGTTTCAAAGTTTTTTGACAAGCAGACAAATGGCGAACATACTAATCTCGGAATCTTTTAAGATAGTGTGTATACTGAATTTCGCATGTCGATCTCATAGTTTCGAAGACGAATTCCGACAACCATAGCTGCTTTCCGTAAACGCAAAAATCTCGCAAAAACGAAAGAACACGAAAGTCACGCGAGACATCGCCCCGCATTATAAGCGAATCACGTGATTACCCTAGCTTTCCTCACGACCCGCTGGTTCCCTGCGTGCCGCTAAGTGGTGACCAGCACGCAGGTAGCAGGCAGTAGCACGCGCTTTATCATTGGTTGATGTGACATCAGCAGTCATTGGTTAGCTTTACAACAAAGAGAGAAAATGGCGGACTATGAACGATTTTAGCCTTGTTATGCAAGTGGCGTAGCACTAACTATTTCATTTCTGCAGTAAGCCTAATGTCTAATAGCCGCGTGCTTGAAGCACACACATGCACAATAAACACGCCGTCATCTGGCCGATTTAACTAATGTGTTATTTATACTGTATGAATACAGGACAACAAAAGTCAGCGACAGTAGAAAAATGCACTACGAAAAGGCACAACCACAGTTTTCTGAGATTTACATTTCTTGAACATGCATTTTAAGTACCGATTTTTCTGTACAACGGACCATATTTACACTTCCTCCATCAGTCATGCCAGTTTGTTTGTTTGCGTAAAACACTGCCTGTTGAGAATTGGACCAGCCAATCAGAAACGCCGGTGTAAAAAATTTCCTGGGGAAAATTAAGTGATACCTGCGTACTGGCTACCACCTAGCGGCACGCAGGAATCCAGCGAGTCCTCACGATTGTGTTGGGTCAGTTCTTGGCTAATTTAAGCAAATCGGACAGGAGCATACAAATACATCTTTAAAACCAGTCGTACTATTCGTAGAAAAGTACTAAACATTCAGTGAACGTACTTATACGATTAAAAAACACCGACCCAATAGTTATGGAATTGAAAGCCCCAAACACGATTTTTGGAAATTTTATCAAAGTTTTAATACAGGAAACGTGATGAAGGGTAGTGAGAAGACTTGTTACCTATAAATGCACCTTTCAAAACGATTTTTTATCAAAAGCGGAAATGACACAATGATGTAAAAAACATGGACAGATTTGCATCGACTCCTAGTTTCAGATAAAGTTTTATGGGTTGTCAGATGCTAATTTCTTAGATATTTCAATAATTAGACAATATTATTAATTAAGAGTACACGTAACCTTAAGTCACTGTCAACAGGTCCCAGATATTTTTGACTGCTGTATAATGTTCAAACACTTCTCTCACATCCATAATTCATCAATTGACATAATACACTCTGATCAGGCATTAAAATAGTGAATCTCGATTGCCGTCGTGAATTTCATTTCTTTGGTTAGGTTTCACTTGTAATAACAACGCTTACCCTCTTCTACGTCCTTTGGATTAAATCCGTTGAAGATCGCCTTTGGTGAACCCCATTCGGTGCTGATCATGACATTGAACTTAGGCTGGTACCAAAAATCGTAGCCGAACTGACTCTGGTGACCGGCCGCCTCCCAGTTGTCCTTCAACACCCAGTCTTTTCCGTCGATGACGATGAAGCCACCTAAGATAATGCAGAGTACGGGATAATAATTTCAATGAAGGAGTGGTGTAACGAGGCCCAGGAGTTCAAAAAGTTCTTGAGATTTTCCATTGTGACTCACTTTTTGGTTAGCTGAACTCATTTTTAGAAACAGAGTAACAGAAAAGAATAACATGACGTCAGCTTAAAACCCAAAGGTGGCATGCGCTAGGGCGGCCCCGTCTTCTGGTTTCGTACCGGCCTGCCAGCCCGAGTCCTCTAGACCCCCCAAAATCAGCCCGTGGATTGCGACCGTCACGCACACAACTAATATTTTTAGAATGTTTGAATGCAGTTACAAATTTCGTCAACTTTATTTGAAAGATCTTGTTTGAAACTGTTATCAATATTTTGCGACCCAAGAAGTTCAAAGTTTAGCCAACCATTCCTTTTCGCCATTGAAATCTAGCCGGAAGTAGAAGACTACGTAAAGAAATAAGTAAGTAAGTAAGTAAGTAAGTAAGTAAGTAAGTAAGTAAGTAAGTAAGTAAGTAAGTAAATTATCAAGTAAGTATCTAAGTAAGTAAATAAATAAATCAATAAGTAAAAACTAAGTAGAGTAAGCATCTTAATACTTTCTTAGTTATTTACTTATTTACTTTAATTAAAAGTAAAGAAAATAAGTAAATAACCAAGTAAGTAAGTAACTAAAAAGTAACACATTTACCAGTTTCGTTCCCGTCTTTGTCTCCGAACGCGCTGATCATTATGTTTCCATCAGCTAAACAATGAGTGGTGTGAGGTTTTGTCAGTCCACTTTTGGCAATGACTTCTTCAGGTTCAAATACCTAGAATTACGACTCACCTTGTATCAATTAGTTGCTATTTTGGTTTACATAAAGGCAAAGGTACATCGTTTCTCAAGAGAAAATGAAATTCGAGTCCTGACATGAAAAAGAGTACATTAAGTAGGCCAGAATCTTCTGTGGTGCATCAGCCACGTGAAGATGTAAGGGCTCTCTTTAACAGGGGTCGTACGACCGGTCATAGCTATCGTAACTTCCGATTGAAACTTGCACCCAGTTCATAAAGGTTAAGTGGGACCTGATCGATAAAGCGAAATATCCACAAAAACTAGAAATTATAACTCAGTAAAAGCATGCATTTTATAAAAAAGAAAGCTTGTAAATTTTGAATGCTTACCAATATGCCATTTATTGGAACACGTGACTGTGTGTTTTATTTCATGGGCATAGATAAATATTATAATCAGATAACAGTAAGCCTACTTCTCAGAGGTCGAATTAACAAAAAAAGCGGCATCTGTGCATCTTTAATACCACGGACTACAGAACACTTACTACGAAAGCGAAATCCTTACCACGAAAACATACCCTATCCCACTCATTACAATACACTTGTCTCGTACTTCGGAATTTTCATGAAAAAACGCGTGGCAAGTTTGCTTGGTCGTGATTGTAGCGATGGTTCGGGTTATTTGTGTGGGCCAAGAGTTTTTGCAGTGAAAGTGTTTTTGGAGACTGGTAATTAGAGTTCCCCTTCTGGGTAAGAGTTCGATTACCACCCGTATGCTCACTCAGGCTGTATATCATCAATTATTTGCAACCGTGACAGACACGGAACCGGGAGTAATGGCGTCGTTGGCCAAATGGGTGAACGTTACGCACGTAAATAACGTGCGCAAATTAATTCTTGTTGGAGGCATAAATTAATTATTAACGGCGTAAATTAATTGTTTGCAGCGGCGTAAATTAACTGTGAACGTCGAAAAATAACTTTTAACCGCCTGAATTAATTATTTACTGTGTAAATTAACTTTTTACGGCGTGAATTTGCGGCGTAAAGTAAATGTTTGCGGCCTGAACCTAAGTCGAATTACGTGCGTAATTTAAGCACGTACATAATATACACCGTTAGAAGTTAATTTACGCCGTTAAAAGTTAATTGGCGCCGCAAATAATTAATTTACGTCGTTCAAAGTTAATTTACGCCACAATAACTAATTTACGCCTCTAAAAGATATTATTCCACAAATAATCAATTTACGCCATTAATAATTAATTTACGCCACTAATAAGAATTCATTTACTCACGTAACGTTCACCCATTTGACCAACGATATAATGGAATGCTGCAGTTCTTTACCTTGAAAATTCTGGGAGCTCTCCAATCCGTTTCTACGTCGAAGGCGTAGATTCTTGAACTGCCCAGAGCTGGCATGATCAGACGATTGCGTTTGGCACAGCCGTCGTCATAGCAACTGGAACAGGCGTTCCACCCGGAGTGGTGCAGTTCGTCACCGACATATGGCATGTGGAGACGATGGATTACCTGAGGAGAGCCGGCAACAAGTTATCATTGTCAAAGCCTTTTTGTACTCTAAGTTTCATTACAATTCGCGGTCACAGCCAAGCGCGCCTCCTATTGGAGGGATCGCAGACGAAATAAGCTAAGCTCAAAACACACCAGTAGCAAAATGAATTGTGAGGATTTTCCATCGCTAGGAGGTGAGACGAATGTTTTATGTGGTGGAATTTAGTTACCTGATTAGACTAAATCGTCACAACATTCGGGCGAGGTGTGCTGAGTGCTCAGTCGATTATTTTCGGTAACCAATGAAAATTAATTATTGCTTCACCCGACAAAAACAAATCTCTCTCTTTGAGCTGGCTACTATAACCATGTACCTACAAGTACTCTGTTTACTACAAACTTAAAAGTAACTGTTTAGTGAGCATTAAGCTCGCTGTGTGCGGTTGACTCGCATCAAAGTATGAGCTGAGCTACAGTTCACGTAAGGACGACAACCCAGCTCACACGCTACTCGTCTGCGCTCACCCCAACTGGTAAAGTTGCCGGCCTTGAGTTCAGCGAATGTCAGGTAGACAACAACGACAATTGGCAATTTGAAATAAATCCCCAAAAGCACAACAGTTTTTGTTGCCTTATAGCTTTGGTCAAAGCTAATAACTTCAAAAAGCTGCTCACATCCAACAAAAATGCGTTTTTAAAGAGTTGTCAAAAATCCTCACAATCTAAAGCTGCTGTGTACGTGCCTTCTGAAACAAATAACTTTTGACTCAGACCCTATGACGTTATAAGACTGACTCAGACCCTATGCCGTTATAAGACTGACTCAGACCCTATGCCGTTATAAGACTGACTCAGACCATATGCCGTTATAAGACTGGTCAAAACGTGTTCTACACTCCACTTTAATGTGGTTCCCAGGTTTGAGAAAAACAGGCAGTTCGGTAATGCTCAGTTGAGGCAATATTGGGCCACATAAAATATTGCGTCACATGCTGATTTTAAGCAATAATAACTGTCAGAACAGAACATTTCGAGGCCTCTTTTGGTATGATGATATAGAAAGTCCAAATCAAAATTGTTTACTAAGGAAGGGTGAAGAATCAAAATCTTTAAAACTATATGAAATTCAACACTAAATGTTGCCTAATATATAATCACGATGTTCTGTTGAAAGATCATCATTTCGCAGTACGTTTTGACCAAATTAGTTTTCGTTAAAACTCATTTTATGAACTTTTATTCATTTAACTTGAAGCGAAAAGACGATCTTCAAGCTGAAAATAATATACACAAATCTTTCGACACTGAGCAAAAGAGGGCGGGAAAGTTAATGTCGAAAAAAATATGACAAGGTTATAAAACATTGCCGATGTTTAGGGGAACGGCATCAGTGTTGCAAAGTGACACTGCGAGCACAGAGAACCTAAGTGATTACCTTGCTGTAGGTAGAAGACTTTGGATCAACGTCCACGGTCACAAGATAATCCGGCTGGTCACTAGTGTCCGTGTTCACCTTTACGCACGGTAGATATACAACTTCTTCTCTGGGTCCTTGCATTGCTTTCAGTGGGGTCGCATATCCCGGCCCGCGCACTCCTTTTGAGCATGCTGTCAAAATTGAAAATCCCCGAGAATTACATGGATATCAAGCACCCATTTGCTTACAAATCACTTTTAATGATTTTCAAATCTTCGAAACAAGCTAGTGCTTTAAACACTCATAATTTCTCTATTTTTTAAATGACAAAGTTGTTTAAAGTCGGGAGATGAGCACCAAGGAAAAGTCTTCAGTTTTCTCCTCCGAAGTTTTGCCCTTGCATTTTTCGACTTTATGTGTGATTGGTTTTGATTGTGTACAGTGAAACACATGGACATTAGCATCTACAGCGGGTACCAAAGTAAGCTTATCTTTTTTCCACGAACTTTTCTTATAACTTGCTATGTCGATAGATCTCGTGTAGACTGAAAGTTAATAACGCGTGTGTAATCTGATTTTCAACTGTTTTCAGTATGAACTCATGTACATGTACTGCTACGAAAGCATTAAATTTCGACTTAGAGGCTTCGGTAAAGGCCGACATAGAGATTTGTGAATTAAAAATTCAGATTTGGAAAACGTGAATCTAGTGAATGGTAATATTGGGATGCGAAGGTCCGTGATTTGAAAATCAATTACGTTCACTGAATATTGGGCGTCATTCACTGGAACTAACCAGTTCGTTTCCCTACTCAGAATCCAGGTCCGTTACATACCATTTCTAACGGTGTGCTTTTTGAATTTCAATCCCTCGCCGGAATTACTATACACACATTTAGTTCAAATGGATTAAAATCTGTGTCACTTAACCAACTGAATTCTGGTTGTCTCTTTTAAGACTTTTGAAAAAAACCTACACATTGTAATTTCCCTGAGACAGCGATTTGACTCACGGAGCTTGGCAATGAATACTTGTTTTCCTCATTTAAAAGTAAGAATTAATATTTTGGATGTCGAGTACTGTTTAAATTGCCATTGACACATGTTTTATATTGTGTTTATGTTGATTTAATTTCGTTTGGTTTTACTTGTCAGTGTCAATGGTGTCGTGGTCTCATTGCCTGTTAGTACGCACGCCAGAGGTCGCATTTCTGGTCTGATCAACATGAAATTTACAAACGTCATATAATTGACTTGCCAAAAGCCCGAAGTCTGTTGATCTTGATCGAAATCGGAAATAAGTGATGCTGTCTAGGGCGTTTTCCTACCTTTTTCTTTGCTCTACGGTCCTTTAAGTCCTTTTTGAAGCTTGTCATGTAGATAGACCTCGCCGAGGCCTTTGTGACCGCGTGAATAGTTTGTCAATACCGACATCTCACAGTTTCGAGTTTTTTAATATTTGGCAATTGTTGTAGGTGCACGTCTATTGGTTTATCATGAGTTGTATCTGACGTGAACTGTCCCTTAATCTGTACTGCCATAATTCATCATCAATGTTCATCGTCCTCATTTCCCTCGCCATTTGTATCCTAGCTCATCACAACCAGGGCTGTCTTTGAACTTGCATGGGACGGCTAAGCTGTGAGGTCGGACCACTTTGGCAACGGACTACCCATTCGCCGATAAAACGCTACACATAACCGCAGACGTATTTTTGTAGTACTCACATAACGTTAAAATACTCGATTAGAATAAACGCGCTTTACTGGCTTCAAAACATTAATGACATTCAAAATACAATATAAAACATTGCTGCACTTTCAGTATTCCTTGATTACATTTCGTGAGTTGATGAACTTTTGCGTCTTTTCAATATTGATCCTCTGATGCAAATGGACGGGTTTCAATGCGAATGGGTTTCAAATATCAAATTCGCTTTGTTAATTTTCTGACCTAACAAGTGCAACAGATCGCGACGACATCAACTGTTTGTTGTTATTTGAATACTCTAACTTGAAGAATGCGTAAAACATCGGTGGACCGTATGTTTGGGCCATCGACAACATTGTATTCATTAATTCACCGTTACTAAAAAAGCCAGACGAGAAATGCATGAAAGTTAGTCTTAATATTTTGAAACTATACGGTTATATACGTATGGCTGCCCTGAAAAATTGCCAGATAGCTTTACCGGCAATACATGTCGCGGACGGCGAGTTATAGTGTCGACTATTCGTCAAGATGGGCAGTCTCACTAGGAATCCACATACGGGGAAATTTGCACCTCTGTGAAAAACTATACACAAAATCTGTTTGAAAACGTGGATTCGAATCTTTCTCACGCTGACCAAACCCCATACGGAACACCTCGCCTATTTTCTATCTTCAAAATCTTCCTCGGAGATGTACGTTATCTGCGCGTCTGCAGTCACAACAGGGTTTGGTGTTTCGTAAGACGACGTTTCTTACGAGAAAAGCGAGCTCATGCAAGATCAGGAAAAATGTGCAAGACGAATGTATTCTCGATGCTTTCACTGGAGTTCCTTGAATTGATTGATTGGTGAGGTTGGAATGTTGAATTGTGAGATAGAAGTCATAAATTATGAGGTATAATTCACTCTTTCCGTTCGATAGCGAACGCTTTTGACCGCAGGAGGAAGCAAATGTCTTTTGTCTACGAAACTTGCAGTCCGAGGCCATCAATTGACGCTACGAAAATACCCAATAGACTCTATTCACGCGGCGGACATTAAAATCCAAAGCGAGGCTCACTGCGATAAACAAAGCGGAAATTTTCATTGCGTGAGTTAAATGGCGGTCTTTGGAGTCCAACCTGAATATTAAAACTTAAAAAATGTGTCTATAATTAACCACAGAGACGTTGAAAAATACAGTTAAAGAACAAGTCAATGCACCAAAGAGTTGTCTGACGAAAGGATATAGTTTTTTTTCCGGAAAACTAGGTTCGAAACATGAAAAGTAAACATGACCAAATTGCGGCGATCGTAGTGTTACGGATTAGGTATCATGCTGAATGCAGGGTTACGTTTCTTGTAACAAATTCTTGATAAAAATGCTTTCTACACGAACCAGGTCATCTGGTCGTATTGTTGACGAGTTGAAGATATATTCGACAGTGGTGGCTCATAGCATTTTGCTGTCATGTGCAATTAGTCTCATCTGGTTTAATTTGTTAATCAAGAGTAGGCCTATTAGCTTCAAGCATAGCCTAGGTCCTAGTGAGGTAAGCACTACCGGGACTAACAGTTGATTTGTCATTGATCTGAAATAATACTTGATGTTATTAAATACATATTTTGATTACGATAAAAAACTAGGCTCGCAATTGAAAATAAAAATTATATGACCATCAATTCTGCTTTCTTGGTTTTAATAATTACGTCTTTTTCAAATATCAATCTCGACCAAGTTGAATTTTAAAATTAAAACACCTAATTCTTTCGTCCAAAACATAACCTCGTTTTAGAGCTCAATTTCAGTTAACTGGAAAGAAGACAGTGGCGGATTTAGAGGGGAGCCAAGGGCCCCAGTTTCTTCAGAGGCCTCGTTCATATCCGAGGGGAAAGGTGCCTCGTGTGTGCGGCCTTCTGAGAGGGGAACGTTTCACCGAGTGACGGGTCAGTGAAAACTCTACTGACCTCCTGATCACCATCAATAGCACCCCGCCCTTTTGCAAGCTCTCATAGCTCTGTCTCAAGTAGTATTTTCAGTGGCTGATCTAGGATACCATATAGGCCTAGTGAGGGGGGGCCCGACATCCTCGGAGAAGCAGGCAAAGCGCGATTGTATGCACGCAGGCGGCCCTGAAGTTGCGGGCGCCGAGGATGTATACGGTAAAGTCGCGTACCTTCTGCTCAGGAAATCTGTCGTTGAACTAAAAAAAATAAAACGTGTTTTCCCCCTCGTCCGCTACCGGTCTTAGCTCGAATTGCAGTACAAGTTTCCTCCCGCTTCACGTTTTGCTGGTTTATTTTGCTTGCGGCAGTCAAGGGGGGAGGGGGTCGGGCCCCTGTCCCCCCCTCTAAATCCACCTATGATTTTTTACTTTTTCAAATTGTCACCTCTGTGGTCATAGGTGATTTGAACCGTTGGAGAGAAATTTTCAATCACAAAGGAGACTTTTAGGCCTTGTGGCCGGGAATTTTACGTGACTTTTCAATATTTTTGAGAGGGGAATAGGGCCGATATTAGGCCCCAAAATTGAAGGATTGAGGGCCCTGTCCTTTTTGTAAAGAAAAATGCATCGCGCTTCAACCCATAGTCATGAAAACACAGCCTGGCTGACCGAAGATTCTCCGGTCCTCGTTGCTATGGCAGCATCCTGTCCAAGATGCGACAAATTATGATTCGAAAACAGTAAATAAATTTTACACGGACATATTTTCCTTCGTCGCGGCGTATGGCAAGGACCAAACGCTTCCGAATCCCAACGTCCTTAGGGATTGTAAAACAAAGTGTTCGTATTTTTTCTAGCTGTTCGAGCAACGCGGAGTACAACTACGCGGATAAGCCACCAGAACTATCGTAGCGAGCCTCGTTTTGGAACGCGCCTCCTGTCGGCGTGAATAGGGTCTTTGGCGTATTCGCTGGCCGTATTCACATATATATACGGGATAATAAAGAACTGCCTCTCTGCGTTTATTCAACGCGCAGTTTGATCAGCTCCTCTCTACGGTACGCAGGCCTACTGACTGTAATCTTGCACAATTATGCGCGTTGATAAGCAAATGTGCCAGTTGGATGAACACACTTCAACGCGCAGGTACGAAAAAAACTCTTTGGCGCTTCATACTTTGGCGCGTATGTAAAATAATGCGCAAGTGTTGACTTACGAAGTAAATGAAGTAAGTCCAGTAGAAAATCTACAAATATTTTGCTTATTGGATGGGATGAGTGATGATCTCCAATATTTATTCAGTTTTGACAATTGTCTAATCCTGTCTGTCTGCCTGCAAATGCCTTTTACACCCATACCACATTGCGGCTGACGTGGGGTGAGAAAGGAGAAGCATGACATTCTAAAAGTTACGGAACTCTATAATTGTTCATGCGCACCGTTGCACGGCTTTCCCAGGCCATGCACAACTGTCACAAATAACGAAACTTTCACATCCACGATATAACAGCGACCGCTACAAAAACAAACTTTCTACGTGTACTTATTATTGCTATAAACGCACATTTTGCAAAAAAACAGTTTATGACGAGAAGTGGTCAAAACAAGTGTGAGCAGGTGGCACGCCTTGTTATTGACGTTTATTGCTTTTGTATACATGTTCGTGTTTAGTTTGTACATTGTTAGCTGAAAGGCCTGATGTTTGTGTGATGATGAAACGTCCTCAAGGAAAAAAGTTTTAGTGGAGTCTCTCAGTTGTCCATCTGAACAAAATTTCATGGAAATCTTATTTAGTAAACAATCATGTTTTGCCGGGACTTGGATATTGACCCTGTTTGCTGCTACACCACCATGATTCGTATCCTGAACTATCTTTTAGGCTAGTTATATGTTCTCAAAATAGCGAAAAAA
>NMRA01000086.1:392592-448292 GCA_002633005.1 Phoronis australis
TTCTAAATTTTTGGGTCATTTGGTGCATCCATGGGGTCATTAGGTGCATTTTTCTTCTGAAAGTTTGACCAATTCATTCATGTTGTATTCTTAAGTGCTTAAAGCAAAACACCTGTGATTCTTAGCATTAACTATACTTTAAATTGGTTGTACAATTATTCCCTCACTGGGGTTCATAATGCACCGGAAGAGGTCAGTTAGTGGAAAGGTCATCAAAACAACATGAAATTACTCCTACAATTTTAAAGAATTTCTTTTCATATTGGTAAACGGGGTTGCTGTCAGTAACTTCCCATAACAATTCCTTTAATACGCACGCGCAGAGTCCATTATTGTCACGCCGTGACAATAATCTTTCTAGTTCTTCTTATTCTTATTCTTCTTCCGACCAACTTTGAGGCTTAATAACTCCAAATTGGATGCATGTACGGTCTTTAAATTCAGCATATGACTTTTGACAGTATATAAATTTTAATTAGTTATATAACGATATTCCATATTGCACCGGAAGAGGTCGTTTGGTGCAAAGGTCATATAATTTTCAAAATGCTACTCCTCCTTCAGTTTTAAAGCTATCTTTTTCAAATTCGGTGCACAGGCATAAGTCAACATGACAATTTAAAAAATTACTTTTCTAAGTAATCGAATCATTCAATCAGATAAAACAGGTCAAAGGTCATTAGGTGCAAACTAAAACTTTGAGCTAGACACTTTAAATTCACAAGTCTGATTGGTACGTCTAATTCAATTTGAAATACAAAAATTTCAGGTCATTTAGTGCAAACATGGGGTCATTAGGTGCATTTTTCTTCTGAAAATTTGACCTTTTTATTCACCAAGTATTCTGATGTGTCAACCGTTAGACAACTGTGATTCTCAGCATTAAACACATTTTTGACGGGCTTTGTAATAATTCTCCTAAAGACGCTTATAATGCACCGGATAGGGTCAATTAGTGCAAAAGTCATGTAACGTTCAAAATGTTATATCTCTTACGTTTTTCAAGGAATTCTTTTCAATTTCAGCACACTGGTGTAAGTCAACATGCCATTTGAATACCCTACTTTACTTCGAAATAGGCCTAACCAATCAGAAAAAATAGGTCAAAGGTCATTGAGTGCAAACTAAAATTTTGAGCTAGAGACTTCAAAATTACATATCTATTTACTAAGTACGATTGAGTTTGAATTCTAAATTTTCAGGTCATTTGGTGCACCCATGGGGTCATTAGGTGCATTTTTCTTCTGAAAGTTTGACCAATTCATTCATCTTGTATTCTGAAGTGCTTAAAGTAAAACATCTGTGATTTTTAGCATTAACCACACTTTTAATCGAGTTTACAATTATTCTCTCATCGGGGCTCATAATGCACCTGAAGAGGTCAATTAGTGGAAAGGTCATCAAAATATTAATATATAATTTCTCCTACAATTTTAAAGAATTAATTTTCATATTGGTAAAGGGGTTGCTGTCAGTAACTTCCCATAACAATTCCAGTAATACGCACGCGCAGAGTCAATTATTGTCATGCCGTGACAATAATCTTTCTAGTTTCAATTGCTATTCAACTAGAAATAAAAATTGAGCTACTGTAGTCTACTGCTACTCAACTGCTGTACAGCTGATCATAAGGAAGCAGCCAATTTTCACTCGGTAGAAACCTGCTTAAATAGTTTTAACTTACAGTTGCCTTACAGTTGTAGAATAACTGCAGTACAATTGTAAAATTACTAATATCAAAATTGCATTTTGGTGTGCGTCGTTCTCAAGTATGCCTTTTCACGGACTATATACCATCGAACCTGTTGATATGATGGGTGAGAGTCCCGCCGTCTGAACGGGAACTCTATCGCGGTCTGGGGTGAACCGTGTATGTTATCGATTTTCTCGCAATATAGTCCGGTCCACAAGATTTCTCAAGATTCCGAGTGACATTAGTTCGCCTACATAGTTGCAAATGTAGCCGGAAAATAACACTCACCCATGTTTTTCTGTGAGACTACTCTGCCTTACAGCCCTGGGTTACCGTTGTTGTAGTATTGAGGTCACCGTTGTAGAGGTTGGTACGGTATGTAAAGGCTGAAGGGAATTGACCTGTTTAGCGGCGCCTGTGTTAAGCGGTGTTTCAGCGGTGGTATGAGTAAACAATCGGCATAGGATTCTGAACTGGCGTCTTCAGGTGTAGCCTTAGGTCATTTTGTTCTAAGTGACCTCTTTAGCCAGCCACTATCTTCATATCTTTGACCTTTGTACTTAACTATGTCCGACCCTGCTGCCCGACTGGTCAGCTTATTATTTAGTTCTTTATTTTATACAACATTACATAACAGATCGAGCCATGAGCATTCACATACGCATGTGTTTTATTTTCCGGCCGAAACTCACACAGACATTTCCGTGTTAGTTGTCACAAAGATACTGGTGAATCGTATAAAAGTCCGTATTTGCCCTGCCCCACCGCCCGGAGGTACTTTACTATACTTTTCAGTGACGGGGATCTGGCATGAAAATTAAGATACCCTTCTGTAAGAGAGTGAACTCGAAAAAGGGGGATTTCGTGAAAATGTCAGTGATACCCTTTCGTAGCGCTTTGTTCCAGAGTCATTCTTTCATTGGGATTCTTGATAGCTTTTTGCCTATAAGCCAGAAAAAGTACAAATAGACTGCCGTGTTGTCAATTACATTTTTGAACGGTTATTAATCACATGCACAAGTACAAACACATGGCCATTATTTCAAATAAGTACAAACAGCAATATATAATATGTATGTTTCACGCCAACTTTCACTCATCACACAAGCATAGACACATGTACCAACAATAATAATACTTGTGTATGTTTCATACCATTCATACGGCACGGCGACTTGCTTATAGCAATATTTTCTGGATACGAGTTCTAACGGATTAAAAGTATTGAAACACATGAGCCCATTATTCTGCAAACCGGTCCATCTGACCGTTTTATTTGTATTTTTATTGTACTATTTTTAAAGGTTATGTAGCACTTTGGCGGACTTGTCGGTGTTTTTAGCCAAATATCTACAAAAGTGTAGAGTTTATTTCGGTAAAAGTTACAGATCTGCTGAAAGTAGAAAGTCTGACTGCATAATTTGATTTTTTGACTTTATGCCAATCTTGGATCACATGACCATGTATTTTTAGTAAAATTTATGACAAAGAAAAGTACATCCGTGGCAAAACAACGTTATCAATAACGTGACTTAATTTCGTTCGATATTAATATTCAAGACGAAATCTAAAAAATACTGTTACATTTTTCTAAATTATCGTTTCATTTCCATTTTATGCATAAAAGTCCTATAGCCCTCATGCAAAAGTGGAAACTTTTAGAAACAACTCTTAGTTAATAGCGCTCTGGAGAACAGCGCATAAGGCATGGTATCTGACAGTTTCACGTGACTCCGATCAGCCATTTGTGTTACGAGTGCCACTGAAATCTGGCCATTCTTCGAGGGTCGTACATAACCTTAAGTCAGGTTTCTTGTAGAGTTCAATAGATGTCCTTGCAGTCTCAAGACATAAAGTGTTGCCACTGCGACTTCGTTGTCTGAATTGTAAAATTGCAGAATGAGTTGGCATTCAGATTTCTTCTCCAAATATCTGTTGAGGTTTTTCTGAGATAAATTCGCGTGATTCTGTTCAGCTTTACTCTGATTAATGAAAAGTATTCTTACTGTCAATTATTTCCCTGCGTAAGGTCGTGTTCAGTGTCATATGAGATATGTAACGTCTTAGGAGGTATCACTCTTGTTAACAGCCTCAAGACTATTAATGATCGTTACATCCTCTCTGAAAACTGTTGAAACACTCCCTTCATTTATTCTATTGGCCTGTAGTCTTCATAGGCCTAGTCTCTATAGATGTATTTGAAAAGTAGACAACCCATGACAAAACGACAGCAAAATGACTGCAGGGATGATGGTACAAAAATACATTCTTTTATCAACGAGAGAAAAAAATTGTCAAATTCTAAACGTTTAAAAATTTTGACATTCAAATGCGATTTGCAAATCAATTTAAACTCATGTAGAACTCTTGCCATTTAAAAATTGGACGCTCCTCAGTCCAATGAGCAAACTTACCGCACAAGACAACACACCAGTTTCACAGTAGACGACACAAGCGTTCAAATTTAAAATTATTATGACTTGTATGAATGACGTAAAACGGCAAATTAGATCGCCCGAGTGTTGATTTTTGACATCAACTATAACCCCGGGATTTAAAGAAATAGAAATGTCCCTTGTCTAGTTTGTCAATGATAGAAATATACGCATGAGTCATGGGGATTTCGTGGTGAATTGAGGAAGCCCAAAGACAATTTTTAACAAGGCATGTCTGAAAGATGGAGTTATCTTCAGATGTTGGCACGTATATGTGCGCCCACACACGTACAAACACACACGTACAAACACGCACGTTCACACACACGAACACACACACACACACACACGTGTACACACACACGTACACACACACGCTCGCATTCATGTATACGTCGCTTACTGAACATTTTGCGTGTCATGAAAAAGGAAGTGGCCAGATCAAATGATGGCTACAAACCATGTTCTACTGTCAAAAACAACTTTCTTTACAATCGTTCCTCGCATTCTTATCATTTGTTTGAATTAACATTTGTTACAATAAAACGTCTGCATCATAATGTCGACCATATCGTTCAAGCGGCAAAAATTAAACCGCCAGCAGAAGCAAATTAATGTCTGTACATTCAGCAAAATATCTACAAAGCTCTGGAGTTTAAAATAATCAAAAGTATAAATTTCATGAAAGTAGAAATATGATTCCCGATACTATACCAGTCTGCCACTAATTAGGTCACGTGACCTTGCTTTTTAGGTAAACTTAGCAAAAATGAAAGGTATATTCATGGAAAAACAACACAATCAATAACGTGAGCAAATTTCGTACGATATAAATTTTCAGGATAAAATCTCGAAAACGATGTTACGGTTTTCTAAATTATCGCTTCGCTTTCATTTTAGGCAACTTAACTTTTTTCATAAAAAAATCGTGTAAGTCCTATTTTTGACAGATGCTCGTGCACAATTGGACCATTTTAAAAACAATTTCTAAAATCGTTTTGGAAACATAGTATAAAGCATAGTGTCTCAAATTTTCTCGTGAATATGATCGGCCATTTATGAGATACGATGTTCCGAAGGTGGCCAAAATTGGACATTTTGAGAGGATCCTTCATAACCTATATTAGCTTGGTCGGAATCCGCATGAGGCTATTGCCAGTTTTTTTCAAATGATCTTGAAAATCAATTCTAATCTGAGCAAGGGACCCAAATTAAGAGTTTTCTGACACAAGGCGCGAGTTCATTACATCTTTAACACTTCCTCATACCGTGTTGCCCATGATGATGTTTCGAAACATCTTGTTGAGACTGCTGCAATGAACTAAATTCGAGGGTCAGGTAGCTTAACTCGCTCTTACAAATGTATGTATTACTTTTTTTTTGAGAGCAGCTGTGCGTCAAAATAGACAGTTATGCAAACTTCTTTTGAGTGCAGCTGTGTGTCAAAATAGACAGTAAAGCAAACTCTGTCTAGGTCATGGTATTGTGCCTCGTTCTATAAGGCAAACTAAACATCAGTGATGTTTCCGAGCTCAGATATACGTACATACACACATACATACATTTATACATACATGCATAAGTGCATACATACATGCATACATACATACATGCATTCATCCATCCATCCATCCATACATACATACATACATACATACATACATACATACATACATACATACATACATACATAACATGATTGTGAAAAAACGGGTTACAAAAACTTATTAAACATAACACAAACAATTACATTACGTTTCATTTTAATGTATTTTGGCAGTTAATACCGCAAAAACGTTTGAAGCGGCTACAAAACCGACAAATGCCAGATTTTGATTTAGCTTAATGAAGTTGGTCTCAATTTGTTTCTTTGTAAAATTTGAGGTGATTTCAGGAGTTAGAAAGAAGTGACAATTTAGTATATTGGTTAAGACCAGACTTTATAATTTAACTCGTCACACGGCGTGATTATTTACCCTGCATGGTGTAGAGTAATAACGAATTTTCATTTCTGTGCGAGATCAAAAATCCTTTCTGATCGTCTGATCAAGGGACAAGTAGATATCAATATCGGTGGATTGTATCAAAACTTGGTTTCTTCAGCGGAACACGGGTTTAAAACCGCTTTAAACAGACGCTCGTAAATCGACAGTTGCTAACTAACCAATTGTATCAGACGTAATCAAATAAAGTTCTTAACTTGTGGAATTATTTTTACAGAAGAAATGAAATGTGTTGGAATGCCGTTCAGAGTTACCGACGGTTAAGAAGAGTAAAAAAAAGTAAAACAACGAACGTCGGTACTAACATACATTAAAACATTCCACACGTTTCGAGCGGTACACTCTATTTTCAAGGGCATGACACGGGCTGCCGAATAGAAAGGTATGTCAATATATAAAGTAGCACAGATGATCGCATGCTGATAGGCAAGATTGGGGCCGGGAACAGTGTGTGGGTCATGGCACCCACAGTTGGGGTACGCATGATGAGAGGAAGTGTATAAACAGAAACCAGCCTCCCGTTCAGTAAGGCTAGGACCTCGCTAAGAAGCAAGACTTCGTGAGATTACGCGAGAAATTGCCGTTACGTATTTCAAATGAGATCAAGTGACTTTGGCTAGATTTTAGCTAGGTCCTAGCGTAGGTCCTAGCGTTACTGAACGCACGCCAGCATGTAACTCCAGCAGTCTATTCATTGTAGACTTGTAGTGACATAAAACACCTATATCCCTGTTCAAACCTTTGGCCTGCGCATTGAATTTGGCAATGATCCCGGCTTCGCACTTCCTCCGCGAGTGGATTACCGGCAACCCGCCGGAAGATTGCAATGATCTCCAAGTTGGTTACCCATTGTGCACGAGAATGAACGACAATGGGCAGAAAACATCAGGTCGGTCCTGATTGCAGATCTTTTCAATCTCCCGGGACACACCTTAATGTAATGGTACTGGTAGTCATCGTGACGATCGGGTGCCGGAGCAGGACTTTTGAACTATTTTGGTATTAAAACGAATGATCTCTTAAGTCAAAGAAAACAATCGCCATGTTGTAGCATTTATTAACTAAACATAACAGTACAGTGTCTAGTACGTTTTCTCACAAGCAATCTTGAGTTTCGTTGTCGGACATTGTCGGTCTTTGGTCTGAGGTGTAAGTGCGGTGAGCGTGCGCGGTGATTGATGCGTCTTGTTACACAGTTAGGCTAAACCTCAGCGTTTTGTCAGTGGAGAGAACTACGAGAACGATCACTTTGGAGTAAATAGGGGTGAATTTAGAGATATAGCCAAAAATTTAAGGGGCTAAACCTTAGTGGGCTTATGCATTCATAACTGCGAGCTCCGCTTCGCCGAATTTGCGGGTTGAGTCGAAATGTAGCGCCTGCACGACGCTAGAAAAAGTGACCGAACTCCCGAAACCAGGTGGCCCACTATTTATAGAGGGTATCACATGACAAACTGGGCCAATGGCAAGTCACCAAGTTATTTAAAAAGTTCTTGGAATTCATGGTCCCTGACCAAATAAGGTATGACCGAAATATACCAATGCACTAGTACCGACGATGACCAACAGGTGTCACGCTAATACAGAGACTGAGATGAAATCATCTTCGTGTTTCAGTAGTAAAGGCGATTGCCGGATATCCACTCGCGGAGAAAGTGCGAGTACGAGTTCTTCGCCAGATTCAATACCCTTGCAAAAAATCTAAACAGAGGCATAGGTATTCTTTGTCACTACCAGTCTGTAATGTATAAACTACAGTAGTTAAATGCCTGTTTCTGTTTAGATACTTCCTCTCATCATCTGCTGATTGTCGTGACCCATTCGGCAGTCTGTGTCATGCCCTTGATAATGAGCGTACCGCTCGAAACATGGGTAATATTTTAATATATATATTAGTACCGACGTTCGTCGTTTTACTTATTACTATATTTCACGGAAGATGATCACAAGTTGTATGACACTTATGGGAGTAAAATTGTTACTGTTTCAAGTATTACATATTACTAGTAAAATAATTAAGGTGCTTCACATATGACGTAGCGTTTGCCACTGTAACAGTTGAAGTTGGACCATCTAGTGTTGTCACTGTTTCCTGGCCTGTAAAAAAAACACGCGCAGGGCCAATCGCTCCTGTCAACCGGATTACCTGGAAGAAAATGATGGCTGATTATCATATGCTCACAACAGAAAGGAGAAGGGTGGAAGGCAACACTGACGTAGTCACGTCCTCTAATTAAACGCAGCACGAGCCATTTATGATTTTTCACGCAGTTAATAGTGCTACATACTTTCATCATAAGGAGACAGTGAGACACTAGCCATGTGAGGGAATTAAACCATTTTCCACACGGCATTTTTGAAAAAAACAATGCTCAATTGTCAACCCTCGTAGCGTTGGTTGAAAAATGAAAATGTCCTGATCACAACTACAGTTTTTTCTACGCAATCATTTTTGGCAGAATGTTAAACAACGCTCAGGTATCGACCCTCTTAGCGGTGGTTAAAATGAAAACGTTCCCACAACCACGGTGATAGGAGTTCCCTTAATTAAACTATCCTTCCCACAAGCACGGTGATGGGAGTTCCCTTAATTAAACTATCCTTCCCCACTTCTCCCTCACCTCACACTCATTTTCCGTTAGATCTCTCCCTCACTCTGCTAACCTATAAATGTTCATACACATGTTTTCACCTTGCCCACATTGGGTGTTGTTTGTCAGTACATATCTACACAAAGTGTAACACTTACGGTTGCCCCAGTTGAAGTATGTAATTGCATTATTCGTACCATCCCATCTCCACACCCCACTCAGTTTCGTAGCCCCTGTCCAATAGCGAGCGTTTTGTGGCACGTTGTGCAGTCGCATCAGCCAATCCAAAGCAATCACCTCCTTTGAAGTTTCCAGGCTGACCAAATGGGCCTGCTCACTCTGGCAATAGGCCCTCGCTTGATACCAAGTCATACTCACTGGGTACAATAAGTAGCAACCATGTTTCGTGCTGAGAAACCCTTTTGGACATGCAGTTTCGCCGATCTGATCGGTTCCCTTTGCTGAAATTATTTGCCCAATGATAGTTAAGTTCTGTCTCAATATACTTTGGTCGTTAGACACCTTTGTTTCCAAATTTTGTTGCTTTCTTTGCAAACTGTTTAGACTTACACGTTGCGCCCTAATTTGCTGTTGGAGACTTTTCACGACATGGGTTAGGGCCTGGAGCTTTGCGTCGACCAAGTCTTGAACAGTTTTTAACAATTCATTAGGTTGGCGACTCAAAATGCTCAGCGGGCCGTTCCCGCTCAGTTGTGCTGTAGCAAAATGCACGCACAGCCCACACAGGAAGCCAATGTTTAATATCTTTAGCATTGTCAACGTCCTACATGTTCCAGTCCTCGGAAAACGCTTTCTGTCCTTAACTTGGTGACGTGAGTGATATATATCATGGATCAAAATTGCACATTTGAATTCCCACACGTAGCGTACCACTATCTACGTGGGGGGAGTAAAATTATGATTTGAGCCGTGAAACTGAGTTATGTAATTTGTTATCTCAAGGGCAAAATCTACAAGATTTTACTAGTAGGGGAGGACACCTGCAATAATGTTCGTGTTATACATGTAGAGGCAGCACAGAGAGGCGTCTGGTAATTGGGCCGCCCTCACTAAAGTTTCTCTTCTTGAGAGGCTGTAGCATAATTTCTAACGTGGCAATAAACGTGGCAAGCTCAGACAATACCATAGGACTCTAGCCCTGGAATATCAACATCGATCACGCGCTGATGAGTTTTCGTGACATTTGTTTGCATTCGTTTGTTCCAGTGTTGGTTCTTGCTATGGAATTTACTGCTACTAAAACTTTTCGCAAATCCGCCGTTTTTCAACCCAATTGCATAACAGTCATTAGACAGCCCTTCATCAGTTTTTTGTGGTGTATGATTATACCAGAAGCAAAAGGTAAATAATTTAATTCATGCATTATGATTTCGCATACTTGACACTGGTAAATAAATTTTAATTAATTCTGAAAACCAAAACCAAGAGTGTTACCAAAATGCGGAAAATAACAGGGTGTAATAGTAACATAAAAAAGAAGCGAACCAGAGAGGATGAATGGTGAGCAGAACTAACTTAAATCGCTTAGACTTCTACCCTATCAAGACAGCAATTTTAGAATGTGGATCTGTAACAATTACTGTGAAAAATTTAGTCAGGCATTCAACCAAAGTTACACATTTTTATATATCAATTCGACCTTTTGTGCCGCTTGATACACTTCTTCGGTAAAAATTCATTTACGGAATTATGATAAATTTATTACTCCATCTCCCTATCCGAAATTCACAGATTCTTTCTGATGGACGAAAAACAAGCAAACATCTTGTGTAAATTCCATTCCACGAGAGCACCAAAGGTCAACTCTTGTGTCACCGACTCAGATTTTGAAAACGTGTGTGTTCGTACATTCAAAATCTTTATTTCCAATCAAATTTTGGGCCACGATTTTGTCTATGCATTTCCAAGGGGGTTTTCGTGACAAAATTCGTCAATTCTGCCCAAGCTTTTGTATTTGATTTTAGCCATTTTTAGTTGCTCTCGGGCCCAGTTTGTGGTGATTTAAATATTTTCCATCAACATACCATTGCGTATTTTACAGTCTTCGACTACGTGCAGTATGCAGCTGTATCTCGTAAACCTCATAACGGGGCTTCATTAGTTTTTGCAAATTTGTTTCTATGGTGATGAAATCGGTCGACGTCATTTTTTTAATAATTCGACTACTGCTCGCCCCCTGGTGGCACTTTCTATAACCAGATTTCTTTATGAAATTTCATGAAATCATATCCAGGAAACGATGACACATGATTCTAACTTGTGCTGCCCCACCAGTGACACTTTTAACATTTTGGAAACCGTTCGTATGTCTTACCAGTGCTCCCCGTCAGCTGCTGACTGTTCCTGTGCCCTTTGGTTAGAAACGTCCATCTTGTCATTACCAGACAATTGTTGCATAGATTATACGTCATTTCAATCCGAGTCTTTTCGTTTCTTCAGGATGCTAATCGATCAGTTGATTCTACCCAAATCTGAGGTTTGCTACTCGTTGTCACACTCGCCATAAGAGATAAAAGTGCCATCTCTTAAAAATAACGCACGCATGCATGGGTTTCAAACTTTCATTGTTACACCTAGCAAGGTGGCTGAAGTGATCTCAATGTAAATTAATATGAAAGCCAAAATGATTCTAACAACCTTTTAACACAGTATGTAATTCATCAATATAAACAGGTCCAAAATCAAATTAGGTATGAAGGTGTATATGCATAACCCTAAGTTACCATGGCGACTGAGTTCGATCTATAAAAGCGTTTCTCTAGAATTTAGGAAGCATGATAATCAAAAATTATGAAGCTGTGAGGGTGAATAATTCAAGTAAGCTCTACGCTTCATAATCCAAGTGATACCTGTAAACCAATTAAAAACGTACTAAACCCCTTGTCGATTTTATCCAATCCTCGTTTTGTCAGCTGATCGTGCATCAACTGCGCCAGTCTTGAAAGATAAAAACAGGAATCAACTAAACACTTATATTGGGTGTTGTAGTTCTAGATGAGTGGTCTTTCCTCACAGTTGCCGTGGACTTCGCCAAAAACGTAAGTCACGCTTGCTCGATCAGCAGACTTCGAAAGGAGTTTTCAAATTTCCCTCCAAACTTTTGAGGGTTATAGAGCATTATTTTGTTTCAGGGAATTGGATGGGTAAGTGGTTTGTAATATGTGTTAGTAAGCCAAAACCGGGTTTGGTCCTTTTAAGATTCTTCACATTTCGTTGCTTTGATATAATATGAAGTAGAAAGTAACAGAAAACGTGAATCAAAAACATAAAATTTAAAATAAAATGTGTCCTGTTGTGACCATTAATCAGATCTTGAAGAAAAGTTGCTTTCAAAACAAAGTGACCATTAATCAGATCTTGAAGAAAAGTTGATTTAAAAAAAAAACGATTTTAAAGCAATGTCAGCCATATATTTAGCACAGCTCAAGGTCAATTGAATGGGCACTTTAAACTGAAATAAATAAGATTCCTTGCAATTATGGCACAAACACACCGGAAAATTTTACAAACTGCTCTCTTGTAGCAACGTGACTACAAATAGTTAAATCTTCAGTCATGATACGGTTGAACACGCCTTTCAGTTCTTCGTGTTGTTTATGCCGCCGGGAATGACATGAATTGTACGCACTTTTATCACTAGCAACAAGTTGCATCTACGCGATTAAATGCTGGTGAAAACTCTTGGATCGCATAGAAAGGTAGGTAAGGATACGTGTCCCTAAACTGTATTGTGTTATGTTTATGAAACAAAAACATTATTATAGTTTTAAGCTCGTAACCAATGCCGCTGTCGTACAAGATGACGGACGGACTCAATCAAAAATGAGTCAAAATTTGACCCATAAAAACACATTGATAATTTTGAACGCATCTTCCGATTTTGACAACTTTTTTCGTTTTTGTATCGCAGATATCGACACCTTTCTAACGTATGATGTAGATGTTTGTCAATCTTGAAAAGTGTTTTGACAACTTAGTGCGTCGCTCACTGTTTAGCTCCTTAAGGACGACGCCAGTTTTTGCGAAACAATATCAAAAGGTCAGTTTTAGCCGGAAATTCGAACCAATCCTTGCGTAATCCTGGCTACGCCTGTTTTGTTACACCAAATGAAGAGACTTGCTTTTAGTCTTGTGGGAGGAAACGAAGTGACGAGCAGTTTACAGATCGTCTTTTGAATTTTGAAACTAAAAGAAAAATGCTTTGACATCAGCAAAAATTCAAAATCTTTACGAGCAAACCTGAAAAATATATGGTGAACGCGTTGAATTCTGTTTCAGTGGCAGAAAATCACTTTACTGAAGTGATGCAATTTAGTCCTTTTTTCGCGTTCCAAGCCACTTTAAATAGTTGAATATCAAGTCATTTGAAACGATGAAAGATACGACGAATGTATAGGTGTTCAAGTTCTAGCTGGGCTGTGTTGATCAAATGCTTCTCGTTTGGTCGCATGCTTACCACTGCGACTGCGCCGTTCACGGCTCTGTAACTGACTGAAATAACCGCCAAGATGATTCTAGTACACAAAAATCAAGGATTTGAAGATAACCAGTACAGATATTGCGTTACATAGCGAGTAACTGGCAGTATGCAGAGTGTGCATTTAGTCCAATAGTCTGTATTTCAGGCAATTTAGCCAGGTTTGACATCGGGAAGTCGAGGCATTGATTGGTTAGCAAATTCACCGGTAGAGGGTTCTTGTCAGAAATAATGGAAACCAGGAACTGCTTCCAGCAGATCGAATGTTTGTGTCAAATTAAAAAATCCTTTCTTAAAGAAAATGTAAATTGACCACCCCAAAATTGCGCAGGTAGGCTAATAATAAAAACACTTGGGTTGTTATTTTAACGTTAAATAGGACCCTACAAAATGGCAATATTTGGCTAATTTCCGAAAATATCTAAGAAACGGTTGATGAACCATCCACAAACTATTCCTCATGTAGTTCTCCAAAACGTTTTCGGAATTTGTTTATAAAATATTGCACTTTTGCGTGACAAAATATAGGACTAAATATTTTACTAAGAAACTGCATAAAACGGAAAGGACATTTTATACAACTGTAACAGCACTTATATCAAATAAAATTTGGTCATAGTTTTGATACCCCATTTTGCTATCAATTTACCTTTCTTTTTGCAATGGTAGATTGGCAAAAAGTCAATCTTCATGCTTTCTGCTCTCAGAAAATACAAACTTATACTGAGTGAAAATCTACAGTCCAGTAGACATTTGGCTGAATAAGAAAACTTGTGATAAGGTCTAACATAACTTTATTCAGTATCATTCCTGGAAAAAGTTAACAATACCTAGAGGTTAATAAACAAACAAGCACTTTAGGCCAAAGGTCACCAAAGGAACAAACATGCACTTTAGGCCAAAGGCCACCAAACGGAACAAACATGCACTTTAGGTCAAAGGTCACCAAAGGAACAGCCTGGGAAGCATGACAGAAGCCAAAAATGGCAACACACGTCTTGCTGATCTGAACACACATCTTGCCGATCTGAACACACATCAAACGACTTGCCAGAATCGTGAAGTAAAATCAGAGGACAGAGTTTATGAAAAATATTGTTACTGCTCCGCACTGCTCTGGCAAAAGCCATAACATCTGTATGTCCTGTTGCTCCTTAAGTCTGGCTTCATCCACTGACAGTACATTTTAATTCCTCCAGCCACACAGGAGGTCCTAGTCCTGCTTATGACGAGTAGTTCACATGTGTTTGTCCTCCATACTGATAGTTGTACTGCCTGTATAGCACGTTGTTGGCAGCAGTTAAGAAGTCTCCAGTTTGATGACGTTGCATATGCGGTGCCTGGCCTTGTCCAACACGATGCGCCATCTGTTGCGTCTGGTGCAGAGGCACAGCCTCGTTGTTAATGCACATGTTCAACTCTGGGTTTTCAGCGTATGGGTGATCAGTGCGATTATACTGGATATAGGGTGATTCATACTGCCGTGTGTAAGGATGGTCTATCACAGACTGATGCTTGGAAACATCGGGGACGTAGCTTGTGTAGGCATGATCTACCTTAGACTGAAGCTGGGTTGGGCTTACTGAGACTGGGACTGAGGGAACTGATCTGGATGATCTGCTGTTGTGAGTAGGAGTGAGCGACTGTATGGGGTGCAGGAAGCTCAATGCGGATGGCAGGGAGGTGTTTGGCATCCTGCTGCAAGGAGCCAGTGCACTTGGTGTTTCCTTAGGGAAAGTTTGGTTTGTTTGCAAACTCTGATTCTGCTCTGACGACTGACTCCATTTTACTAAGTACAGTTTGGGTTTTGCCGTGGAAGAGTCCTGAGTATTCGTCCCCTTCTGAGCCTGCCCCGACAAGTCAGACAATACACTGGGCGTTGCCGGTGGAACATTTTCATTTGCCTTTGACATCTGACCCTTACTGAACATGTCGGGCAATTTCTCGATCACGTCTGACACTATCCGATCGATTTGCACATTTGTCTTCTTGTCTACTGGCTTTTGCCTGGTGACTAACTTGGAGAGAGTTGTCGTCTCCTCTTGTAAGTCACTCAGCACAACTGGCTCTAAGTTAGTCTGGCCATGAGCTCTCATGTGTACGCGCAGGTTATCTGTCCTCGCACTCTGCTTACCGCAGACTGGGCAAGCAAACCGCTTGCTGTTGCCGTGCACAGTTTTCATGTGCTTGGTCAGTCCTCCTTTTTCTGGAAAAGTCCGCTGGCACACAGCACACTTCCACGGCTTGAGGCCACTGTGACGCTTTGCATGAGCCTGCAGCCTCTCTTTGCTTTTGAACTCCTTGCCACAAGAGCACTTATACGGGTTGTCTGGACGATGGCAAACCTGATGGCTGTACAATGTTGCCTGCGTTTTAAATGCCTTCCCACAGGTGGTGCATTTATACATTCTTTCATCACTATGAGTCTTGAAGTGAGCTGCCATGCTACCTTTGAACATGAATGTGCGACCGCACACGTCACACATGAAGCGGTGTGCCTCAGTGTGGCGCCGCTTGTGCGTACGCATCAACGCCTCCGTCTTGAAGATCTTGTTGCACATATCACACATGTAATACTGACTTGGTTTCTCAATGCTATGACTGAGTTCATGGTTATCAAGGCTTTTACGTGACAAGAATGTTTTGGAGCAGATTGTGCACATAAACGGCTTGTGACCAGAGTGTATGGCCAAAATATGTTTCTTCAGACTGTTCTCGTAAGGAAACACTTTTGAACAGACATTGCACTTATACCTTTGTTCGCCACTGTGAACTGCCTGGAAGTGCATATTGAGATGACTGCGTGTTAGGTAAGACTTTTCACAAACACTGCACTTGTAGGGGCGAGCGCCCGAGTGTTTCAGTTTGTGCAGTCGGTAACTGTGGCTGAAGTTGAACCCCTTACCACACATTTCACACTTATATGGCATGTCACCAGCGTGATGCATCCCCCTCCGGTGGTGATAAAGTGAACTCTCCAAAGAGAAACGCTTGCCACAAAACTCACACTCGTATCGTTCGCACTTATCGTGTCGCAACAGGTGTTTCCGTAGCAACGACCTCGACTTGCATTTCTTTGTGCAGCAGCAACACTGGAGTTCATCTTCTTGGTGGGCAGTAACTCGGTGCCTTTTCAATTCTGTTGCTCGACTAAAGATGTCATCGCAAACAGTGCAAACAAAGGAATGCAGTCTTTTATTGTGATCTTCCATTTCTTGATTGGATGAGAAAACCTGAAATGAATCAACAATCAGCTGAAACAAATTTAACAATTCAAAAAGTTAGTATCAATTCAACTATAAGCACAGATCACAAACAAGTTCATTGTTGACATTTCTAAAGCTTGAACTTGTTTGTATAATGCAAGCCAAAAGTATTCAGATAAAATGACTTCAATTCCCCATCATGACGACTAGGCAGAAGCGTCCGAATTCGTCAGAGTTGTCATCCCTCATGACCAAGCAGTGTCCTTCATGGCCTGTTTTGACTCATTGCGGTAACGAGTTTGAATTTTGCCACGGCGAATTTGGGGAAAGCGCATCAAGTTAACAAATTGGTGCGCCAGGTTTAAAACTTTGACTGGCTTGGCATTTCAGCCATCAAAGCAGAGCCTGATTTTACCAACATCAATTACAGTTCGCTTTACAGTGAGGCAGTTAAAAAATATATAACACATCATTTTTGCATTAAAAGAGTGCAAACTATTGCTAAGTAAATCTGATGAAATTCTTTTCAAAACAAAATTTCACGGAGTCAACCAGCTTGCCTAAATGACAGACTATTCTGCTTTGTCATTCTAACCTTAAAATTTTGCATTTAAACCTGTAGCCTAAAGGAACAATTTGATATTCTTAACAAAGGTAATTTTGATTTTGACTGACATCTTAGAAGTGCCAAAACGTAGGTCACACCAGTTCAGTGTACATTTTTGAAACATATATAAATACCTCCAGTGGAGATGATAAGGCTAGAGAACAGACAACGATGACTACTGATATTGAACTCCTCTAGAAATTTGCGCGAGTTTGGAATTAGTGTTGTGGAGAACATTGCCAAGAATGAAGGGGAACTAGCAATAACGTTAGTAATGTCGCTAAGCCATCTCGTACTTAGAATTTTACCGCCCAAATAGTTATTACCAGTCATTTTTGCAGCTACCAGAATTAGTCATGACAGAAAACGATATATTGTCCCGTTGCTTTTATAGTGTACGACGTGTACTGACAATCACAATGTTACTGTTTCTGTGACTCGGAAATAATTTTGAGGAACTAGCCTGCCTACATACACACAGACCAAGGTCGACCATTGCTAAATGGTTTGAACCAAATCGAAAAAATAATTATTCAGTTGTTACGTGTACATATAATTGTGAGGCAAGTTTATTTGAAAGGTACACAATTTAACAATTTGGGATTATTAAATTTTGCAGTTCTGGGGTAAATAGAACTGATAAGTAAGATTTACAGACAGTAACAAGGCAGATACAAGCCAACATTGTAATAGTAGTTTTCAACTAACATGATGGGGAAAACCCAGGAGACCAGACAACAAAACAAGCCTAAATCGTTTGAAAATTAAACGGAAATGTTTGCTTCCAAATTTAGTTTACTTTGACAAGATGACATACAAGCTGAAAGTTGTCATTCAGGACACTTAATATTATTGTCACTGGCCGCACATGATTTACTCCGCAGGTTCAACCAAGCGAACCTGTTAAGATATCCGATTGGTTTTCAATGACTTCCGACTTATAAACAATAAAATGTCTTAGCCGATAGACTCACTTAAATCAATGGACTGAATGAAGCGCAGTCCCTGTCAGAGCGTAAGTTATCTTTTCTTTTGTTTTAGTAGTTGACACTTGGAAAATAATAACCAAAATCTTAATGAAATAGGTAGAAGGTAAAAGCAAAAAATACAATTCAATTAGTTCTATACATGCGGCAACTGGCACAGGAAAGCATTTCATGAACAGACACTCATGAATTCCACCATGTGACACCACGCACAGGCAACTAACTCAAGCAGATGCTCTGACATAGTGTGCATAGCAAATCAGAGGTCTTGATACTCACATAATCTAACAGCTGTTTGTCTGTGAAAGATAACTACATAGTTCCATACCGACATAAGAAGCTATACAAGGTCCTACGGAAAAACACAAAACTTTATCTTCAAACCACATATCTTTACCCACTAGGCTTTGTTGTGTTAATACCAGCAACAAAAAATTGGGATTGGATAAATCATTTTGGCATTGGGAAAGAATAGGGCGATCAATCTTCCTCACTCAGACAGCACAGACAGCAGTCACCAGACACAAGTCTTGCATGCTTGACACCATGAGGCACATGCATGACACAATTTGTCAAATCAATCAGCTCATCATAACTGAGCAACTGAGGTTTATGGAGAAAGACGTGGGTTCTTAAATGTAGTGCATGCTGTCAAAGTCTACGATCTGTGAGGGAAGAAGAGTGACAGTCCTGAACATGTACACACATCAAAGAATCTGACCTGCAGACAGAGATCACAATAGGCAAGATCTTTATCATGGTCCTTTTTCATGTGACTCATGAGCTCCCCACTAGAGGTCAGCGTGACTTTGCAGTCAGGACACTGCGTCCAGTGACTTAACTCGTGCCGCTTGAGGCTCCCAGCCACAGCGAACCCCCTATTGCACACGGTACAAACAAACGGCTTTTCCCCGTTGTGACGATGACAGTGCTCTGCGAAATGACCCATGTCATCTGTCGTGTACTCACATTTGTCGCACCTGTGTGGAGAAAACAAACTTCTGTTTTTACACAAGATGAGAATGTTTCTTCAAAAAAGCAGAAAACAATATAAATCTCTTTGGGAGTGCCAAAGGGGGTCTGGGTCTCCCCCAGGAAAACTTTTTAAAAATAAGGCTTTAAAAACCACTTTTCCTGCAATCTGAGGTGGTATTTACCATTTTGAGTAAAAGAAAATGATACAAAAGAGAAATGTATTGATGAAGAGCAGCCAAATTTGACTAACTTCAGAACGTCACATCCTAGAAATCACTCATACGAAACTTCCTGGCGCTATGCTTTATACCAGTCAGCCATAAATTGGGTAACATGCCCATGTCTTTAGTAACATGTAATGAAAAAGAAAGGTACACTCATAGCAAAACAACAGTTTAAATATCTGTTCCATGATGAAGATAAAACCTCAAATAAGCAATAACAATTATTACTTTACACAGCTTTTGATTATAGTGATAAAAATCATTTAAGTTCTATTTTGATAACCCATCATGCAAAAAGGGAACATTATTTTCAAAAAACAATTCCTAAGTGTTTTGGATAACAATGCATAAAGGACAGTACTTGAACGTTTCATAACAATCTAATCAAAGATATGATGTTCCAAAGTTAGCCAAATTTGGACATTTGTCTAGGGTCCTCAAAAGCCTTAATGAAACGAGAGCCCACCAGCATGGAACAGGATTTTTGTTCAACGTCTGGAAAAACTCACTGGAAATTTTGTTTCGGTGCTTTCTCTGCGTGCTCCTGGCTGTAGTGAGATTCCATCGCATCAAGGGATACTGCTGTATAGGTGCACTCTTCACACTTGAGAGCGACATCTGTAGTCGCTTGCTCACACTGAACAGTCTCGGGAACAGCAGAATCTCCATCAGTGGAGCCTATCGGATTTAAGACGCATGGAGTTGATAGTTATTAATATAGCGACAGACAGTGTAGCAACGTGGACTACAGCAAGTCACGGCAGTTTTTTTGGGAATTACAAAGGGTAAAAGGTAAAAAGAATGCTTTGAATAGTATCTGACAAAAGATGAGAAGTCGTAAAATTAAAATTTTGCAAGTTTACAAGTTTATAAGCAGATTTGTAAATCCAGACTATTCTAGTAAAATCTATAGAAGGGAAGGCATTTTTCCACCAACCACCCATATTGTTTTATTTTCATAACCCAAAACCCATACTTTTTAATTACTTTGGAATGCAAACTCCAATAACACTTGAATTATGTTTGGTCAATTAATTTTTTTTAATTCAACTGGTCCTTCAAAAACAAGAGCAATGCAGAGTGGTGATATGCGCCCACAAATGCACCGCAAATGGTGTGCTTCTAGGGGTGTTTATTTGTATCATAAAAGTGGCCACAAGATGGCACAAAATACGTGGTATCCATCTGAAAACAGAAACATGCCATCGTTTCTTAAATAGAAAGCTATTTACCAATCTCATAAATGTCTGTTAACTTCAGAAAAACAAAGGGAAATGGAAAAAATGAAATTGCCACTAGGGGGCACAGCGTTCGTCAGAACCGTCTGAAAGTTGTCGTCGACCGTTGACAATCTCATATAAATACACTTGCTATATTTACTTAAGTTCCTGCAGTGGGTTTAGGAGATATTGACATGGGTGCAAAAAAACTGCCACTTGGCGGCGCCACAGCAGTCAAAGTGGTCGGAAAATCATCGTCAACCATCCTCTTTTTTTCTAATATGTTTATTACGAAATCTTCGATACAATGAATATACATAACCCAGAAAGCGCCAAGAGGCATTATATCTGGGTCAACTGTCCTTTTCAAACTAAAAACATGTATCCAAACTTTCACAATCATCCTTGGAGTGGTTTGGTTGATAGAGGGGCAAACCCCAAAACAGACGAAGAATCATTAAAAATGTCCCCTACACGGCGCAAAATATGGCAAATCTAACCAAAAAACAGGAACAAGTAATCAATTCTTTAATACAAAGCTATTTATTAAATTTCATAAAAATCTGTCAAGAAACTTCTGAGAAACAGAGAAAAACCAAAAAATGAAATTGCCGCAGTCTACAGGAGGCACGTTTGTCGGATCAGTCTGAAAGTTGCTGTCGTCCGTTGTCACCTTCATATGAAAGTCTTGCTAAATTTAAGAAAAAAGATCCTGCAGTGGGTTTGAGAGATACAGCTATGAATGTAAAAAACTGCCACTAGGAGGCGCCACAGTAGTCAAAGTCGTCACCACCATCAACAATTCTCTTCACACTGAGAATATCTTTGCAAATTTTCACAATTATCCTTAGAATGGTTTTGGTGATATGGCGCAAAATACCTAGATTCCATCTGAAAACAGGAGGATAGTGTCATCTCACCAACAGATGCCTAAATGCCAAATTTAATGAAAACCATTGAGGACCTTTGAAGATGGAGGTAAATGTAAAAAAATAAATTCCCACTACGGGGAAAGCCAGTAGTCACACCCATCAGAAAGTCATGGTCATCTGTAGTCAACTTCATATAAATACACTTGCTTAATTTAGTAAAGATACTACAGAGTGGGTAGGAGATACAGCCATGAGCGCAAAAAATTGCCACTAGGAAGCGCTACAGTAGTCGCAGTCAGAAAATCGTCAGCCATCCTCTTTATTGTAAGAACAACATGCCAATAACAGCCTCGAAAACAGTAAAATGACCCCAAATCCATCCCAAAACAGGAGGATAGCGTCATCTCACTAATAGATGCTTATACATCAAATTTTATGAAAATCCGTTGAGGGCCTTTGAAGATAGAGATCAATGTAAAAAACTAAACTTGCCACTAGAGAGTACACTGGTATTCAGATTCGTCCGAAAGTTATTAATGCCGTCCCATTTATGAAAGGAACCCATGCAAGCTGAGATTTTTGTCAGCTCGCATCAAGTCGCAAAATGCGACCTGGAATTTCCAATGAATGCGAGCTGAGTTTTTACACTTCTCAACAGATGCCTGGCAAATACAAAGCAGCTCTTGTTAATCCGACCGTTATTTGGCTGTTGCCAAATCCAAGTTCAAAAGAACACTAACCGAGAAACGCCCTCCCGATGACTTGTAAGCAAGTCGCCTGAACATGGGATATGCAGAATTGACCTTTGACGCGTTTCATTGGCTAACACTTTCGGCCACTTTTGTAAATTTCCGGATTCGCTGAAGAAAGTTTCGGGCCACTGCTTAACACGTGATAAAACTTCACAAAACAACGGTGTTTCTACTAATTCCTAAGCGATCAACTTACCAAACTTTGTGGTGGACAAAAATGTTTATTTTTCACATAAGATGTCCTTATTACATGTACCAAATATCTACGACAGTATCCCTGATATCGCACTGCGGCACCGTTAGCGCACAAGTAGTCCCGGCAGACAATCGTGACTGAGATGTGCTTCTCCTTTTTATCGTATTAAGACAGCCAAAGTGAAAATGACAACCTTATTAATCGCCAAGCGACGGTCACGTCTTTACTTTCAGTTGCCAAGAAATTCTCAAACCCTTTACTTGTTTCTGTGGCTACGTGCGCGAAATATGATTTGTCTTTCACACGTTGTTGCCAACGTAAAGTGCAGGCCTACTCCAGCAATTCAAGTGCGTGAACTCATGCGTGCGCACCACTTCAAAGAACAACGACAGTCCTAAATGAAAGAGTATATCGGCTTGGCTCTGGTTTATTTGAAAATGAACTCAGATTCCCAGCAGTTATAAAAGACCCGGGACCGATATAACCCAGAACTGACGTTTTCCTGTTCCGATGTTTCCCGAGGTCGATGTTCTGTAAACCCTGTATTCTATGCCTGTAGCCAGCTATTGCATCTAAACTGGCACTAGATGTGGTTCAAGTTAGCGAACTTTTCATTCTTCTCTTTATACACTCCCTCCCCCCCGGCAACTTTTCGCTCCCCAAACCACCGACGCCGTAAAATGTTCAGACTCCTATTGAAACAACCTTGTTCCAGCTGAAGCGGGCAGTTAAAAACAAAATCATTCCGGGTGGCTAGAAAGGGTACAATGTAAGTGGTAACGATATCCAGAAAGTTACCCCTACTAGATGGAGTTTGCCTCGCAAAATCGTATTATTATAACGTTTCTTACCATTGCAGCGTTTTAATATCTTATTACTGCAAACACTGAGGTTAACGACTATGCTCACACACAAGCCTACTCCCTACCTTTAAAGTGTTTCATAATAAGCGCTCACCGATCTATTAAACGTTCCCCCTTAAATTTTGAGAATTTCCAATTAAGCGACCACAATTCAAGCTAGCGCCCATCATAGCGCACTACAAACAACCGCGTGTGGTTTAAAATTAACACGCAGCTTATATGGTGTGTCACTTTCATTTTACACAACTTTGGTTTTCAAAAACGTCTTTTCACGATATGTAAAAACCAAATCCCAGCTTTGTTTTATACCTCGGAAAGAAAGTTAACACTAGTGACATGAGTGTCGTTTTGTGACTGACCTATTTTTCCCGTACTTGAAAGGTACTGAGGAGCAAACTCGCCATTACCCGAGTTAGTTTGAATCGTTAACGACTTTGATGACAGCCAGTAGCAGGCCAGATCTAACAAAATCCCGGATAGTTTTTCAACAGGCATTTTCCCCCTTTTCACATCGCAAATTTAGCTACTTGAATACACAAGTCAGTTAAAGAGCACTGATTCAACTTTCACGTCGGCAGCTTGCCTTGCGCTCTAGAGTCTTTCAATTGCGGTCGTGAAGAACAGTAAGGCCGTACCTGCATGAATGAAGTCAATTTTGAGATCCGAAATTTGTGAGTATTTAACGCTGCAGGTATGAACATAATCTAAACATTTTCTGATCTAAAAATCTATTTTGGCGCGTAAAAATGGCGGGAAAATTTTGCGACCTGACATTTACGAATGCGAGCTGGATTTTGAAAATGCGACCTGGGATTTTGGCTTGGTCGTAAAATGCGACCTGGCGATTTTAATAGCGTAGAGCCCTGAAGGGTATTGGAGATAAAGCAAAGGACGCCAGACGGACGGACGGAGACGACACAATACTGTGGCCACATATAAATATGTGGGCGCATAAACACCTTGAGTTTTCACATGCACAAAACAATTAAACACTGTGGTATGAATGTGTACAGGAATATACGTCTTGCTCTGATGATACAAAATGATACCACCACAGTTCTGGAAGCTTACCTTCTCCTAAATCAATGGTAAGAGGATTCATGCCCGCATCATCATCGTTGCCCATTTCTTCCTCACCATCAATATGATACATCCCTGAATGATTGGTTACTGCCTTGTTGCTTTCACTGGTTGTTCTTTGGTGGGTTTCTTCGAGACCAGTTTCCTCTTTCAATCTCTTTTGTATCATCTTGCAAATGGTAAACTTTTGCTCCTCAAATCCATCCACACCAACTGAGAACGAGGCTGTGACTTTCAGGCAGTTGGAGTAAGAGACATGTTTCTTTATTTTGGACACAATGGATTTTGCAAGTATCGGATACAGCATGGTAACCTCCAAGGCTGTGTTGAGCAAAGAAGCCATTTTGTGCACCTAGCAACAGAAAAGGTATCCAATCACCTGTTGGGAAGCCAAGAACTTGATGTAGACCCTAATAAATGGTTGGTGTTAAAATGGTACCAGATTGATCTGTATCAAATTTGAAGAGATTTGTACGCTTGGGCATAACTGACACACAAGAGTGGCTATGTTGTGTTGCCGAAAGTACGGTTGGACAAGTAAACAGTTGTTTGCGCAACTGAAGTCAAGTCCACACACTGGGCATATTTATCAAGAAATTACTTACGGGGTCAGCTGAAATTTTTGAGCACGGTGTGCATTCCATAGATCCAAGAAATTTGCAAAAATGTAAGATCTTAAAAGATGTTACGAGATACTAAAATGCATAATAAGAAAGGCACACGATCTCATTCGCCTTTCTCATGAAATTCTGGAGTACACAGAACCAAACACTGGTTTCCACAAAAACAAAATAACACAGAAATCACTTCTAGTTCTAGGTCTGGGATTTAATATCTTTACTCAAACTTCGACTCAAACATTGACCAAGTTGGATCCGTCCAAAAGTCGTCATCTTCATACAAATACACTTGCCAAATTAATTACAGATCCTGCAGAGGGTTTAGTTGATATAGCCATGGATGCAAAAAATAAAACTAGGAGTCACAGTAGGATCTGTCTGAAAATCGTCAGCTACCCTCTTCCCAGTAGGAGCACATCTTTTAATTTTCACAATCACCCCTACGGTAGTTTGGCCTATGGATCAGAAGACAGGAAAAACAGACTCAAAAACAGTTAAAATGGCCACTAGGTGGGGCAAAATAAGTTGAATCCATTTGAAAACGCAAGAGTGATATTTTTCTGATAGACACCTATTTGTCAATTTTCATCAAAATCCCTAACGGAACAACGAAGACAGATGCAAACGTAAAAAACTAAAATTGCCACTGGGGCACACTGGTAGTTGGATTCATCCAAAAATTAGCACGTTGTCCCAACCATGAACATATCTGCAAAATTTCACGAACATACATCAAGGAGTTTTGGAGATACGACAACGAATGCCAGACTGTCGGAGGAGATGGCAAAATGTGCCTACATATAAATATGCGAGCACATTAAAATTCATAATTCCCCCCAAAAAAGAGACCTACAAATGAATTAAAGTGGCACTGCACACAGTGAAATAACCAAAATCTTAAGGGTCTGTTTTTAGGGTCCATGTTTAATTCAACATCTGAATATCTTAGGTCTACCGACAGTTTCAACATCTTCTCAATTACAGTTTTCAGACGCCATGTCAGTTTTGATTCAATCACAGGTTCTTTGATCTCATCATCCCTTCTTAGTACTGCAGATTAAATCACTCTAGACAGCAATACCTGGTGTTAGTAATTAATATTAGAGATGATGATGAAGACAATGATCAGGTGATGAATAATTTAAAATGATTTGAAATAATAGCCATAAACAGTAGGTGGTAAACCAAGAAAACTGCAGCGAGGAATCAGTTGTCAATAAAAAGAGTAACCAAAAAATCTAAAGTGCCAGCAAGAAATGGAAGACACACTCCAATTTTGACCAAGAATAATTGGCCTCGGGCTATTGACGAGTTACTTTTGCTATGAAAATTCCTCGTCAATGAGTTGTGCATCTCACAGGGGTCTAGAATCCATGCTCTTCCTACACTTAGAAGTGAAGCATAAGAAACATACCAGCTGTAGCTTTAATGGAAAGAAAATTAGATCAACTGAAAATAGTCATAAGAAAATTTCAAATAACTCAAGAACCATAAGTCATGGTAAGAAACGGTCATACCCGTTGCTTACACGTATCTTAATGGTAAATTTCAGAAGATCTCTCTAAGAATCAAGAATTTGAAAAAACCAAGATGATGTCAAAAAACGCCGTCTTGTGACCAAGATACATTTTGTACGTTAATTTCACAAGCACAGAAATGTACACACAAAGTCAAAAAATAAAACGAAAGTGCTCTCACCGAGCGCCACTTGAAAAACTCGACAAAAGGGGACGTGGGGACAGTACTCCACGTAGACTATGACCACCGTCTCTATTGGCGGTGCCAATAGAGACAGTATTAGCGGTGCCAATAGAGACAGTGGTCATAATTGACCTATCGCAAGCTCCGCCCCTACGCGAAAAGTCACGTGATACCCGACAATCGAACGAGATGTCAGAGGCAAATACACTGTCGCTAAACGACGTTCCTGGTGGAATCGATGAGTGTTTTTGTACTATTTGAAAACACGTTGACAGAGACAAGAGGTGATTCTTTTCAACAGTGAATCGTACGTTCATGATATGGGAATTTGTAAAGGTGACGATGAAAAAATAAGTGCTCGAGGAGTCAGCGAAAATCCGAAGAACCCCTCGGCCTGGGGGGGCCACCTTCACCTGACAAATGACAAGGCCACTGATACGATATGTTCATGTAAACCTGAGTATGTACCTTAAAGTCGAATTATGTGTACGATTCCATAGATTTCATGATCTTTCGAATAAAATCAGTGAAGATTCACTGACAGTTTTATTCTGTCATCTTCTAAATTTCGCCAGTAGGTCACAACTGGTGGGACTCCTGGTCCTGGAGTAAAGTAGGTCATAGATTGCAGACAACACATGCGCTATAGTGTCTGACTAGGTCGACTCGATAGCACTGTTTATGCTTTTCTAATCTTGTAACGAAATATTTTGATAAAAAGATTCAGGTTCATAGCTCAGGTACATACTCATCTCGTCCTGGCCAACTGTAGGTTTAGGGCTGTGTGTGTCTAAGTAAAATTAATGTCTGGAATTCAGTGGCGGATCTAGGATGCCACAGGGGGGCCAACATATGTTGCCTTGTGGAATTGGGCAAAGTGCAGTTGTATGTGCACAGGCAGCCCGAAAGTTGCAGGGGCCAGGGATGTAGACCGTTGTACCTTCTGTTCAAAAAATCTATCGGTGGACTAAAAAAACAGGAACATGATTCTGCCGCGATCTGGAGTCTCAGCCCCCCTCTTCCGCTACCGGTCCTAGTTACTGAACTCAATATTTCCTCACGCTTCATGCTCTTGCTGTTTCATTTTGCTTGCGGCAGCCAACAAGGGGGGTCCCTGCGCCCCCCCCTAAATCCGCCTATGGAATTGTCCGTTTGCACCATTAAGAACTTGGCATTTTTTTGCAGTTTCATTCCATAAAGGTAGCTTTCATTTAATTTTGAAGGTAGCATGATCATTAAGTCGTGGTATGGTTACAAGAGATTACAGGTCAGGTGTGGTAGTTGCAAAAATAGGGTATTTACAAAAACAACTCAAATTCTTCATTAATCTAAATATCATGTTTGAACAACTTCAAAATGAGCTCTCTCCAACTCTACAGACATAGTGTATATTAGAGGTACACGTCAAAAAGTAATTCAACAGTTTACTTTTACTTAGTGACAAGTACAGCTCGACCAAGGCTTTGAGTTGCATCAGTAATCCAATGCTCTTCCCTGTGCCGATCGAATCTCTGAATTTTGACCGGGAGAGAAGTTCAGTTGAACGCCAGCCTACAGTTTATGAATAACAAAAATGGCGAAACATTAGGTTGAAATAAATAAAAAAAACAACATAAAAATGTCCTTGAAAACAACAATTTCCGGGGACTATCGCTAGAGTGCTGGAGATCCAGCAGGTGCCGAGACAAAGGCGGCCAGACGTAAGGAAACTCGGGAGTCAAAATCTGAGATAGCCCTGCACCATAGCCACCAAGCTGAAAAGTGCGTATATTGGAACTAATATATTTGTTTATTATATCCTTCGAGTTATCAAGCAACATCGCTGAGTTCAGCTGCTCGTGTGGCCGTACAGTTTGATCCATAGTTTACGCTTTTCACCCGTCATTTTTCGGCTTAGGACATGCCAAAAATGACGGGATATTATTCTGGAGCAGCATAACGGCTGTCGGTGCTACACACGTCATATCAACACCGTTTCCCCATTCTTAGCGGACAATTTCTTGAGCTATAGACTAAAGTAAGTTTGTCGGGTAAAATGGCGGCTTGGAAACGCAGACGAAGGTGTGCCAGGAATGCTGCGTTCTGATTGGTCAATTAAGCCGTCCGTCATAATCCTGGCGATAGGTCAATTGACCTTCGTCTGCGTTTCCAAGCCGCCATTTTACCCGACAAACCACACGAAGTCGAGTAAAACTTACTTTAGTCTATAGCTCAAGAAATTGTCCGCTAAGAATGGGGAAACGGTGTTGATATGACGTGTGTAGCACCGACAGCCGTTATGCTGCTCCAGAATAATATCCCGTCACTTTTGGCATGTCCTAAGCCGAAAAATGATGTTGAAAAGCGTAAACTATGGATCAAACTGTACGGCCACACGAGCAGCTGCACTTAGCGATGTTGCTTGATAACTCGAAGGTAAACACAAATATATTAGTTCCAAGATATGCACTTTTCAGCTTGGTGGCTATGGTGGAGGGCTATCTCAGATTTTGACTCCCGAGTTGACTACGTCTGGCCGCCTTTGTCTCGGCACCTGCTGGATCTCAGCACTCTAGTGGTAGTCCCCGGAAATTGTTGTTTTCAAGGACATTTTATTTTATGTTTTTTATTTATTTCAACCTAATGGACATTATTTTGTTTCGTATCAGAGGTGCATTTTTGTTATTCATAAACCGTAAGCTGGCGTTCAACTGAACTTCTCTCCCGGTCAAAATTCAGAGATCCTATCGGCACAGGGAAAGGCACTGGATTACTGCCGGAACTCAAAGCCTTGGTCGAGCTGTTGTCACTAAAAATAAACTGTGGAATTACTTTTTGACGTGTACCTCTAGTATACATATGTTTGTAGAGTTAGAGAAAGAGCTCATTTTGAAGTTGTTCAAACATGATATTTAGATTTATGAAGCTTTAAAAGAATTTGATTTATTTTTGTAAATACCCTATTTTTGCAACTACAACAACAGACTTGTAATCTTTTGTAACCATACCACGACTTAGTGATCATGCTACCTTCAAAATTAAATGAAAGCTACCTTTATGGAATGAAACTACAAAAAAATGCCAAGTTCATAGGAAGGTAGGCCTAATTTAAATGTCTTAATGGTGCAAACGGAGAATTCCATAGGCGGATTTAGGGGGGCTGCCCCCCCCCGCTTGGCTGCCGCAAGCAAAATGAAACAGCAAGAGCGTGAGGAAATACTGAGTTCAGTAACTATGACTGGTAGCGGAAGAGGGGGGGGGGGCTCAGACCCCAGATACGTGCTATGCATTTTTGAAATGTGCATGACGAGAGGATTCAGAAAATACTGATACCATGGGTGTACATTAATGGAGTCGGATTGTAAACAATAACCCCCCCTTCCCCCTGGGTGGGCGCATGATAACACAATTTTCAAGTCTTTACACTGTTCTTCGATCTCTATCTCAACCCCCGTTACCAACGAAGACCGCAGACGATGGGATGCACAGTTGGCGCGTTTCATAGTCCGACCTTGCCCGATTATTGCCGAACAATTCCGACTTTCGTCTGTTTACTTCCCGTTTTAATTTAAGAGCGTGCTTCATGCGAAACAACAAGTAGGACCTCGGCTGGCTGGACAAGGGCTCAACACTCCCCATTGGTAGTCTCTGTTTACTTCATCCCGTGCTGTTAAACGGGCGGTAGGCCAAATCCGGCCACCGAATAATAGGCTTTCACTTCGTCATTTAACAATTAAAACTGTCACTTAAAAATGTGCTTACTTTTAGTCGGCGATTCTTTATGACGTCTACACTATCTTCGATGAAGCATTTCTACATGAACTGAAATGACTTTGGCGAAGAATTCCAACACCACTTTCTTGGTCGACGTTAACTTTTTTACCGCGCGCAATGAGCCACTAAGTGATCTCACTAAGTCACTTGGGCAAGCACGAGACTAATTGAACCGCGTGACCGCCTACGCGACACACGTACCGTGCAATTTGTGTCCCTCGGACTTTTAGTTCGTCAACAGCCGTGATTACACTTGACATCTTCACAATGCCACCCGGTGACGGAAGCCTCGAGTAAAACCCGACAGATTTCTTTGGGTATTTACTCAACTTTTGTTTCCAGATTCATACGCCTACTGTGTTAATTGTAAGTCAATGTCTATATAATACATGTTTCATTCAACGTTATTCAATGTATTTTGAAATGACTAACTTTTTGTGGGCATATAGGCTATATAGGCAATACCATACCCCCACTCTTTCAGTGAGCGTTTATAATGTTTTTCTCATTGGTGCTACCAAGGAGTGTAGTACAATAGGGAAGTTCACTTGTGAGTTCGCTGTTATCGCTACTACTAGCGCCGCCAAGTGGTGAATAATCAATAGTCAATGAAGCGCGAGAACAATGGAGAAGGGGGCATTTTGCAGTGCGATAAATTGCACTAATTCACCCATGAAAACCCCATACGTGCCATTTTTTACGTTTCCGATGGATCCAGAAAGGCTACGATTATTTGTAATTTAATAATACGATACAGTCTTTCATTTTGTGTGTTCTGTTCGTGGTTGAAAGACAAGTCGATGGCAGTCCTGGTGCCGCTGTCGTCTACAATGTAGGCTACTGCACAGGCTAAGCTTTGCCTTCTGCAGATACTTTGTTGCCTATGTACGTTTACTAACTTTATATGTGAGGGAGCATCAGAATGGAATAGTGTTGTGGTGGTGATGAATTGTCTTGGTTTGTTCTTGTGTTACACATACTGCACAAGCCAATTGTCTGCACTGGTAGCAGCCTGGCGTATTTAGTAGAGAACACACACAAAATTGTTGGAGGACATGAAACGAGCAGTGAGCTGGGAGCACTTTGTAATGATAAGTTAGAAAACACTCAGGTTGGTGCTGGGGCATAATGGCCACCAGTCATTACAAGCAAAACTCCTTGGGGTCACTTCCTCACCACATGTTGTCAATGGTCAAGGGAACAACCAAAATTTGTGGCATACCCCAGTGGTTTTTATCTGTTTAGCACTCCTCCCATGTACCCCCCTGGGAGGGGGCACATACATGACCATTTGGCACCCACCTAGTATCCCATTCCTGGCAACTGGCAGCAACTCCCACCTGAACCCCCAAGGAGCAATCACTGACTAAAATTATGTAGTCCATGGAGGTATGAAATGTTATAGGGAATGGTAGTTTGCCTTATTGAGAACTGAAACATGAAACAAAACCATGATAGCTTTTGAAGGGAGCTTCAAGAGAAAGCAAATACATTTCAATATTGATTACAGTGGCGGATTTAGGGGGGGAGGCAAGGGGGCCATGGTCCCCCCCTAAAATTTTACCATATACCATTTGGGAGTTCGGGTGCACGCAAGCAGGGGCTCATCGGGGGTGAATAAACAACGTATAGGCCCTGAACAAACTCAACAAACCCCGTTTACCGTTTTTTTTATTTTTTATTTTTTATAGTCAACAGGTCTGCATTCGAGGCCTCTGCGTCCCCACAATTTAGGCTGAGTGTGCGCATCTGCTAAAATTCTGGTTATTCCCATGCCCTGGCCCCCTTCACCTAACTCAAAATCCTGGATCTGCCCCTGGATTAAAACACTCATTTTCATTCGATTATAAGTGGATGTTAGTTTACGTATTTTACCCATTTTCAATCACAAAGTAATTTTATTGGAAGTTTAACGCCATTAAAGTATGAATTTATCAGTGTTTACATGGCTTGGACTGTGCCGCTAAATTAGTGTTGCTTATTCGCCGCTTGGGGCACTAGTTTTTCGACCGATAACCATTGTGGCGAATGGCAAGATGTCGGAGTGAGCTCTCCTATTCTATGTACACTCCATGGTACTACGAAAGGTAGCACTCTGGAATGTTGATTATCATGGTTTCTCATTGGTTAAGGTAATGAAACCGACGTCATAACATTCAGACATTCCCAACAGTTGAAATCTGGGAAACCCTTTTCAGTTTACTGTTACGTTGTATGGCAACCACCTTTGACCTGAATAGTTGCAATTTATTAAAACGGGCAGTAATCCAACTAAACAAAACCGAGGGAACCCCGATCCCGTAGCTAAGCCCAAACAGGTACAGTGCATAGAAGGTGTGTGCCAGAGTTGGCGACCAAGCAAGCACATTGATGCTTACACACGGAATTCTGTGCGTCGTTCATCATGTTTCCACAAGGCCACATTTCAGTATAGGTGGCGCTGTGTTAGAGAATACCGGCATACTAGAGTGCCACCGACTATATACTTACTGCTGATTAAAAACAATGACACTGTCTTGTGGCGTACACTACTACACGACAATGTTACGTGCCAACTGCTGAAGGTGGCAAATGCACTGATTGTTAACAAAAGGTATTGAAACTAGGAAAAATGTTATTAATTTAAAGTTTGGAAGTCACCAAAAATTTTGAAACTAAATACTCTCAGTGGCACACTTCGTGGTGACTTGGGATTTTTCACAGCTTACCAAACACAATCCGAAGTCGCACTGGCGAGAGGTCTGCAGGTTGCCAAATCGACAATTGCAAGACAAATGAAGCAATACAATATACACATCGCCTTCAACACCACCAACAATGCACAAGACAATCTAGAAGACCATGACATCACTGCCACTGCTGCACTGACACAACGATCGTGAAAAGAAACAAATCAGTATCAGACCTAAGTCATCAGCAAATCTTGATTAACTAGATAACAGTAAGTTGGAGCAAGACAGTCCGTGATAATACACAAACTGTTGCAGTGCTGGGCCAGATCTACTCACATACCAAATTTCAAACAGATCCATCAAAGGACGCAGGAGCTATATAACACAAGAAAATGATAAATAAATGGACACTCACTGGAAATCACAAGTAACTCGAGAACGAATACGTTGCATTTTGCCCTGTTAAGCCGGCTATAAAACAAAATCAAATTGTGCATTTTACTCTGACTCATGAACTTGGTCTCATATTACTCTTTATTTGATAGGATTCCATTTCCTGTACCAACTCAAGTCACAGGCAATGCATACATGCACCACTTTCAAATTTACAATTTTAGGAATGGCCATCCTCAGTAAATGCGAAATGTTTTTCCCAAGTCACAGGTCATTTTGATGTTCCTGTAGACTACAGGAATGGAATCCAATCAGCAAAAAATGTTATGAGAATGATTTCATGAGAGTAAAAGACACAATTCGATTTTCATTTTTAGCTAACTAAACATAGCAAAATGCAACATTAAATTGTACCAAGAAATGTATGACACATTCCTGATAGCAATAGCTAAGATATCTACCATTACATAAATACAGAAAAATCCCTCGAAGGTCCACACATTGCAAAAATTTGAAAAATGGCCGCTACAGCACCATCTTGAATTCTGACCAAAACATATGTCTTGAGCTTTTCATAAGTCGACAATCTCCATTGGGTGTAATTAAATTTCATGTCAATCGAACAAAAAACACTAACTATAATGTGCGTACAAATAAAAAACAAAAAACTATATTGAACTTCATTTCGCCAAGTAACAAAAAAATTCATGATGTAGCAAAACTCTAGGCAATGGTTCATTTTGCCAAGTAATAATGTGACCAGCATGCCACATGGGTACACTTGGCGCTATGACCGAGGACATCAGATGGTGAGTAGCAGCCTGTACATGCTGGATTCTGTCTGATGCCCCAGAGTAAATTTGCTTCGCGTCTAATACAAGGCATTATATCTCGCCAAGACTAAATAGCATGACCTCACATTTTTGCAAATGTCTTTGTTCTATGTAATAAACACAGCCCAAGGGTGAGTTCAATATACCGGCATGTAAGAAAATGACCAACAACCAAGATCAAGCAAAATCATGCGAGTCTGCTGTCACTTACAAGCATGCTTGGCAAAATTGTAGCCACTGAAATAATTGGCCGGTGAGGTTGGAATGCTAAATTATGGGATTGATTAACAGTTTGTTCCATAAAGAGAAATTTCTCGTTGCAAATGCCAAGTCAGTGAACTCGGAATGTAGAGCTCAAAATCTTAGCTTGATGATAATGATATTAGTATTTTTTGAATCCCTTTATGCCAATTTCAAAAATGTAACAAACATACTGAATTTCTCTTCTCAACATTTCAAAAAAGTCATTTCTTATGGCACTATTTTATGGCCTGGCTTAGTTGGATGTTGCATACCATAAGAAAATAGTCTGGCCTCCAGGATTAGGCCCATGCACTGTCCTACGACATTGGGCTTATTAAGTTGGGGCTACACTCCCCTTTATTTAAGGATAGGGTTAGGGTGAGACTTGGACCCAGGTTGGACGAGCGATGGCTAAGCGTCTAAACCATTCAGCCAAGAGGCAATTGCCACCTAGTACCGTGACAAGTGTAAAAACTGAAGCACTTCTAAACTGGAAAAGGGTAAGGCAACTGCGGTGAACTGGCGTTCATTGATCGCAGTCTTGGATCAGAAGTGCATTTCTCGAAAACTATCGTGAAAAGCGATGCACAACTGAGATAAATCGTTTTGCTCTTTAAAAAGGTCCATCACTAAGCTGTACAAACTGTTTGCGTGGCGGAAACAACAGTACACGTTATTAGAGCATACTTTTGTAACACAGCAACGATATCACATTCTCCGTCAAACCTTCAGCCTGACGGCCATCTTGAATACGTAAGTATACGAAAATATCCGGAGCCATCCGCTGGGAAACGTAAACAAGAGCAATCTTTGAACAAGAGGAGTGGTACCAAAGACAACTGAAAGATCACTATCTTTGCCAAAGAGTTTTCGACCGTGCTCCTTGATGGTGCCCAATCTTTCCAAAAATATCAGGCTTTCACTTAACCGACGCCAGTGCGTCCTAGTAACTTGTGGACGTCAAGAGTGTGACAGCTTGTGTGGCTAAGCCGGAAAAATAGGCCCCCGGCTAATGATTAAAGGAAAAAACGTTAGGCAAAGAAAAATAAGTTGAATGAAGAGGTCTCCGTCGAACTTCAGTCTGTGCGGTAGTGTGATAAATATACTGTATATTTCATTATACGAGCTTTCATTCACTATTATCTGGGAGTGGGGACTGCTCGAGGAGTGACAGAGTCACGGTGCGCCGATGTAGTAGAATTCGAGACAGTAGCACCAAAGTCCAGTGCTGCTACGCCCACTTGAACTGCGGCTCGAGTTCGTGCATATTCGAAAAAAATCACCAACATCGTCTTGCAGATTTTCCAGACCAATGATTCCGGGATTTTTATATTGATGTAAGACGAGTACTGAGCTGGGACGCTAGCCAATGATGATATGTGTAAGATTCTCTTGTTTTTGAATGTACAAGTAGATATAAATTCATATAAATTCCATGACCGGAGGGGATCTACTGATGTCATCTCGTTTTCCCCTACTATTTAGTATTTAGATCCTTTTTACTAAAGGACCACCACGGACCGGCAAAGGGGTTGACTGCCGGAGTCTTTGTCGATGGAACCAGTTGCTTCCGAGTACATTTCCCTCAGTGTTTTTGGACTGAAATAGGCCTGCTACTCGACTCAGGATGTCAAGGAAAGTGATCTAACGATGAGTGAAGAATTAGGAGACTCCGGCGATGATGAACTCTGAATCAACCGTCACTCTGGCTTTTACTGATATGATTTAGTATTTCATCATATAGAGTATTTGAGCAGTATGAATTTCATATTAAGGGACCCTATACCAGTGGCGGATTTAGAGGGGAGCCAAGGGGGCCATGGCCCCCCTAAAGTTCTCACAGATTCCATTTGACAGTTAATTCTGGGGTGTGGATGTCTGACGGGTAAAATCCTGGCTAGTGCTGTTCCCTGTCCCGCCCCAACTCAAAATCCTGGATCCGCCCCCTGTATACATCCGGCACGGTGAACTATTCGCAACGGCCGGGAAGTAGAAAAAATTAAATGTTCTCGAATACCACATTTGTACGAGGAAAACACTACAGCATGAAACAATGCAGCCAAAACAACCCAAAACGCGACACTGCATTAAAAAGAGTAAAATGGACAGGAATCGAACGATTGGAGACCATTGAGTATTTCGCAAATAAACAAAGATAATATTCTCGATGGTTTATGGAGATAAAAATATTGATACTTTTTCACAGAAGTCTTAAAATATGTTTTCCTTGGAGGATCGTTAATTGGAAAGTATTATTTATTAAGAGGAAGTTTTTCGTAGCAAAATTTGCAGGGTCAATGAGACTGTCACATGGTTGGATTTGTGATCATTGTGTTCATGGGTGTACACGTATAACGCAATGGCGTCATCGCCACGCAGTTTGGTGACGCGTTCACATAAAATTTGATTAATTTACGTGTTATTTCGATACAGGCGCATGGGCTTCAATGCAACTCCAATTTCATCTCTGTATTATATTGTTCTGGCTAGCAAAGTGCACACAAGATTGAACAAAACAAGATATGGAACATGCAATAAAAACATAGTAAAACTATTGAAAACATAGCACATATCAGAGCGAATAAGGAACTACATCAGATTTAATCAACTATGATGGTATGAAAATTTTGTAAAAAATTCACTGGTAAAAAATAATTTGAACATTCACTTACATAGCAAAGCAAATTTACAGGAATAGTCTAGTTGACTGATACGACTTTAAAGCACAGTAAAGCATTCCATTGTATTTTTCAATAAAACAGCAAAGTAGCATTTACTGTGCGCCTTTGGCATGTTGCTCAGTTGGGAGACCAAATTTTGGCGGTTTCACGGCATCTTCTTACAACACACAAGACAGATAGCACAACCAATCACAGTTCTTAGTCTTGTTTCTGAGAGATTAAAGAGATAACAACATGATTATCTCTTCCTCATAGAACTGAACACGCAAAATTTGCTTTTACCACACCATACCCTTTAATATCATAATTACATAACCAACGGAATGTTCGTTGGGGGACTTATTTTGATATATGAAAAACACACAACACGCTTTTCACTAAACCCCATTTGCAGGGAAAAGCGTACCGTTGACTGCCACAACGTTGCTTAGTAATCAAAACAGCCGGGGTTTTAGGTGGCAAAGTAAACCTTCAGTCGGAAGTGGGGGTCACTGGGACTTGAACCAGAACCTTAATGTCAAAGACAGGTATACTATATGGCGGCACGACCCTAGGCGAGCGTTCCAAAGCGAGTTTGCATTTCAACTAACAGTCATAGGAAGCCAATGGGCTGAAACATACCGGGTATTAATATTTGATTTCAAAGTTGTTGCGTCCTTGTTTTTCACCACTTTCGATTGGAGTTGAAGTTGGACAAGATTTAAAAAAAAGAAAAAGCGTCTGCTTTTAATTATCTTTTACTAAAATCATAGGCGGTCCATTGGGATAGTTCCACTTGTGTGGTGAAAGTGTCAAAAATCGTAACTTCACGAAACTGCACTTGTGCATGCCATGGATGAGCCACTGTTATGTTATAAATGGACCGTCCAATGAAAACTGCACTTGTGTATGACATGGATGAGCCAATGTTATGTTATAAATGGACCGTCCGATGAAAACTGTCTTGGAAACATCTGATCCCCCAATTGTAAGTTAATTATACCGTAATTTTACCTTGCTGAAAAAATGCACTAATTAAAAAAACGAAGACTGCAAATATCTGTAAGAACTGGACATCAAAATCCTCATTTCGGTTGAAATTATTCGCACTATTTGGATGGAATTTGCTTCATCCATAGTCCGTTATGTGGTATTTTTGCGTCTTTGGCTTGCCGGTACGAGGTCCTTCTGGAAACGTCATCGACGATCATGGTTGTGTACAATTGCCCAAATATTCGTAAACAATTAAGGCCTGTGTGTCCCCAGAATATTTACTAATCCAACAGCAATCGCGCACAAAGAACGCACACGCAAACACAAGACCACACAACAAGAGGTCAAAAGAAACTATAACTTGATAACACTATTCTCAACGAATATTCCACTGTATCGATGTACACGTATATTCGAGATGTACATAATTTCATCGCCCTTTTAAGCGCTTAAAAGTTTAAATATCAAAATATTTAAAAAGCTAATTCTGAAATAAATATATGAACTAGCCTAAACATTATAGCCTAACAGGCGACGACAGAGCGCGAAACAAAGCGATGCTAAACGAACAATTTATGTGTTAATTGGTTACATCAAAACCGTAGACGAGTGGTACTAGGGGAAAGACAGTAGTCGCTGCAAAAGCTAGTTTAGAACAAGTCAGCCATAGATAACTACTATACGTCACTGTAGCACTGACAATATATTTTTGTGACTAGCTGTCGAAAAACCATCGTTATGAAAACAACGTTCAAGTCCCAGATAAACCGTCATGCAAACTATCAAGGTTTACCTGCACTTCCTGTATTGGTGTTTTGACAGATGCCAGAAAAAACAACAGAATTTAGTCAATTCGCTATTTGTGGTGTATACACTGAAAGATTAAGTCTGAAGGGACACATGTCACAACGCCAAAACATGTCATTTTCTTGTGTATTAAGTGTCATAGGAAGCGGGGACCGGGATGGGGCATTGTCTTGTTTTGGACATCCGTATCCGATAGTCCTATTAAAAATAATTTTGTCAATTCGCCCTTAACTTACAAACCAAGTTACTGAACCACAAAAACCTTTCCATACCATGAAAGGAAATAATATCCATCCTCAAATTCTTCAGAGCAGTGGCAAGTAAAAACAGCCTCGAATTGTTACCAATTACCCAGTAGGTTTGGCCAAGCCTGCCTAGAACTGGCTGCAGGTAATCTCTCAATTCACTTTGACAATAAAAACTAGTTGTTGAGAAAAGTTTGTTAGAGGGAATTAACAGTTACGTATTTCACGTTTTATGCACAGCTTGTAAGGAGGTAATGTTTCCTCTTTCTAACCATATCAATGACCCAGTCTAGGAACAGGATACAAACTTCCAGAGGTCTCCATGAACAGTTTATTATGGAATAAGAATCAGTGTCTACATGATAAATTACTTCAGTCAACAAAAAACTTGATATTAATATAATTTTTACTCAACAGCAACAGAATACGAGGAGGAGACTGATTGCATGAATCCCACTCCACCTCACTGTACAACTATACACATATCACAGTAACTAATAGCAACACCTTTGGCCTCAAATCTTTGTTTGGCTAAATTCAAGCACCCTTAATAACACTGGGCAGCCCTGACTAACACAACGTGCCTTACATTCAAATGCTGACGGTAACAAGACTCACAACTTATAATTCAACATGTATGTTAGCCACCTGTGACTATTACCAGTGCAGCATTGTTCATGCTATACAAAGAATTTAACAGTAACAACTTGCAGAGACCCTGTAGTGTAGAATTCAGATGCTCATTTAGCTGACCAAAAATAAAAAGTATAACCCACTGACACTTTTATTTGCCTATCAACCCTAGTGACTACAACCCAGCCATCAGCAGAGATCTATGCCTCATACAACAAACAAATAACAACAATTTGATCTCAACCTCTAGCAACCAGTACCCCCTCCCCCCCAAGAGCACCATAAGTTTGTTTATGTTAAGAAGACACCCCTGAGCTCCATAACCCGATTATAGTAACCTGCCCAGCACCAGGACTTCATTTGAGGGTGAGTCCACAGCCGGCACATCCAGGAAGCCGAGCCGGGAGTAGAAGTCCACCATATACTTGTCTCCTATCTGAATCTCGGCATGGATGCCATGTGTACCGCTAGCTTTGAGCGCTGAGAACAGACAGGTTAACAGCCGCTTTGGCACCGCAGGGTCGTCGACACGGGCGGTGATGATGTTCATACGAAGCACGGACGGGAACTGTTTGTAGAGTGCCTCGGGAACAGTGCACTCCATAGAGTGGAAACTCGCCATCGCCTCCTGTAGTGGGCAAATAAAGAAACCAAAGACTTGTCTAAATGTGACAAACAAACACTTTAAAGCAAACAAAGAGCAACTGTCTCGATTTATCAGATTGTTACAGCTAAAATGCTTTAATACAACATAAACAATTCAATACATAGACTAGGGGTGTGTTTCAATGACAAGCCTACAAAGAATTCCTCATATGCTTCACTCTTGTGTGTAAAACTTCATTCTTGTGTGATTTTTCTCAAACGAAATAAGAAACTGAAATGCTGACTGATGAAAAATTTCTATTCCAATGAAAATTTTCTTTGCGTGCCTGCATAGCCAGTGGTACACTAGACACACTTTGAGAACAAGCCCCACCCTGACCCAGTACATCCCTACCAGCCCAAAACAGATAGACATACCTCACATGGAGTCAGGCCCTCCTGCTTGCTTGGTTTTTCATACTTGGCGCGCATGGCCGGAATCCAAGAGGCATCCACTTTCTTATAGAAGATCCTGGCATCTGGTGCCGCCAGCACATAGCCGCAGACACCTTCGTCGTCCTCCAGCACAAAGCAGTATTCGGGGCTCACCGTCAGGAACCCACCCACAAGCCTGGCACACATAAATAAACCAAATAAGCTCTTACAAAAATAGATCTATTCCCTGTAAACAGGCCACTGGCCCCTTATTAAAGTGGAACTTGCACGCTAATTCCTTATCTCTGTGATTGCTTGGTCAAACAACAAATAGCCACGATGTGAATATGAAGTACATTGAAAATTGCCAAATGTTTTTAAGAATTTGTTTTGTGTTGAAAATAATCCACCGTAAATAACTCAACTGTGTGCAGTAAGTATGATGAAGTGGTGTTGGGGAATAACACTACATGATGTGGGCTAAGTGAGCCCCCTAGGTATGTCATTAGAGCAAAAGTCACCCACTTGCAGAAGTTTTTGTTTTCACATTTACAAGTTGTCAGTGAATACGACTGCACTTAGTTTGGTGTAGATGATGTTCAAATAACATTGTCGTTTACTTCCTGCTATAAATTAGCATAAATCGGAACATGCAAATACATCTTTAAAGAAAAAGATATAAGGTGCACGCACACACGCACGCACACACACACACTGTAAGGCCATTTTGAGTCAGAAATAAATGAGAATCAGAAATGTTTTCGGAATCGGCTTGACGCTGAACAGGTTTTAAGTGACAATGTAACTGAGTATTGGCAAGCCTGCTTGCTATGATAGACAACGAGACTAGATCAAAATACGGAAGTTACTGTGAACAACAGATAATGCTGCCTTATGCAACCACATAAAAATTTGCATCCTTCCAAGGTGACTGTGTCGTGTTTATGTTTTTAGCAATACTAGGTGAGGATTTGCATGTGACATGGCTTCATTTACATAATTTCTTAGCGAGGTCATAGAATCGATTTTACAGTCTTGCAATCTATTTCAATTCCATGTTTTTTTAGCGACAATGTCAGTGACAAGTTGTCGAATCTTTGCATCACTACTCAGAAATTATTTAGTCTTTAGTGTACATGAGTGATGTGCCTAGAAGTTTCTTCTCCATAATTAAAATGTGACAAATAAACACCAACACTGTTAGCAAACTGCAAACACCATGTCACACAAGTATTGATTTGCCTACAAGATGCTCATCAACAATGGACAACATTGAACATGACTCACTTGTCAGCAATGAGCTCCGGGTGACTAACAAAGACCTCTGTACCATCGAACCCATCCTCACACGTCTTCAAACAGACGTTGTACACAGCACTCTGCAGAAGATGTCAACACACAGTATGACCACAGCACTTAAGGGAGCAATCACATATTACATCACCACTAGCGGGGGGGGCATTGGAAATGATGATGATTTGTGGCAAGGGACAGGTGGGGTGAAAATCATGATGACGTTTATTAGAATATCTCCAACACAATACATATCATTGTTAAACTGGTTCACCTTCAAGTGCAATTGACAAAGTCCAAGACTAGAACCTGCCATGTCCCGCTTCCAAGATTTAATCCTATTTTACTAGGCATATCTTATAAACATGGACACAGCTGCAGACAAATGACAGCTTCACTCCATCACTGCCTATCAATACAGTGACATTAAGCATTAGGACATGATCAGGATGTCCAGCGATAATCGTGATCAAGTTTTGCAGAGGATGGGACTTACAATGTGAGCTTGTTGAGCACGTATGCAGAGTTGTGAATTTAATTTGTTTCATTATTACATTTAATATGCCAGAATTGTTTTACCTTGCTTTCATACTATACCTCAAGTTTCATTCTTAAATCTCGAGTTTCACACTCCAGATTGTCGATTCAGTGGAGACTGGCCACAGAGTAATGAACGACAATATAGTGTTGTAACTTAATTTTAAAAATATTAAAGGGTGCTGTTATTAAAACGTTTTGCTTTCCCTATCCTTATTTCTCTGACACAGGTATGTAACGTAAATATTCATTATTTTAAGTAAAACGTTAAGTTATACAACTGCATATCACTATTCTACAACAATAAATAATTTCAATATTACGTCTTAAATATTGTTGAAATTTGCCACTTTTCTTGATCGGTTTCACCGACTTTGGCGTCAAAACATTTTTTAGTTGCCAGGTTGCAAACAAAATGTATTTGGGTAGCGGACATGACATATCATCAGTCACAGAAGGAATAGCTATTGTTACTCAGGCCCACTTCTAATTTAAGAAATTGACTTCATTCATGCAATATGACATGAAACATTAGAAAACGATGATCTGATAGTTGAAATGGTGCACTTTCGTTGCTGAATACAACAGTAACAAATTCAACTTATGATTATAAAGAGACATTACTTTTTTATAAGAACCATAAAGACAAAATCTCCAACGAACAGTCATTTCTTCCAAAAAAAACTGTTACAATGGTTGGTTGTGATGAAGCAATTATAGGCTGGAGGGGGGTTATATCATGATGACTGGTGATGACAGAGGGGCGGAAGGGGGAGGTAAAAAGTGGCAAATCTTGGATGACGTAATATGTTAATGCTCCCTAACAAGATCACTAATCAGGTAAATAGAACAGAACTGTGTACATCAAAAGTGTCCATAGAAAACAAAATTAAGTACCACAAATTGTTATTAAACAAAAAATATACAAGAAGGTAAAAAGATGCATCACCAATGCTCAACAAAAATAAAAATTTAAAATAGTTACATATGATTTTAATTCACAAAAATTTTCCACATCATGGCTGTCGGGAGTGGGCCCAACCACGCTGTCGAAAGAACACGCGTTTGTGATGGACCTACAACAGTCCATCAGTGATTTTTTGTTTTTGGCCATGCCTGCAAAGGCACCTTAAAACGGCCAATGGTTTTCAAAAATGCAGCTGAGATAGCGATGTGACTATTTCATCAACTTGCACTTCACAGGACAATCAAATAGAGAAGAGTTGAAACGACATGCCTACCTCATCTGAAGGCAAGTATGGTCGTATGGTGAACACCTTGCAGTTGGGTGTGTCTGGCACCTTGATGTTGAATAGGTCGTACGCACCTTCACAAGGCAACAAACGCTGTAACAGAGAAGGGACGAATAGAGTGAGAGACAGCAATGAGTTGGTTTGTAATGAGGCAAAGCCGAGAAGAGACTGAAAGGCAACCATCAAGTAGTACACAAACAAGAAATCACAAATGGTTATACTGTATGTGCAGGCTGATGGGCAAATGAGAGAAGATGTCACTATTAACAACTGATGGTGCCAATTGTGAACTTTCTCGTCACGCCCATATCAAAAGGACAAACCTACATTGACAAACGTAAATCAATGATCATGTCCACATAAAAGGAAAAGCATACACCTCAATGTCAACACAAAAGACATCATTCAGAACAGCATAAATCTCTCATCTGCTGCTAATGATCAGCTACATTGAGACCACTGAAAGAAATTCACCACGTGATTAGACATGACTGGACACTGTAACTCCAAGCCAACCTGATGCTAATGTTTGACTAACGAACACAAACCAGCATGATGTCGCTACAAGTTCCCGACCCCAAGGCCACTGACCCGAGGCAAAAGGATAAGACACAACTGAAACACATCACTAGAAAGCCACAGCGACATTAAGCCACAAGGAGTAATTGAGGCACACAATGCAGTAGAGCACATAGTGTCACACAAATAAGATCAACTCTCAGTCAGAGCTATACATACTTGCAGTTCGCCTGTGAGTCCCCCACGGAACACCCACGGCTCCTGGTCCCCGCTTACAAACGCATCCTTGTAACCTTTGGTAGACCCTGTTAACGGACAATGGTACAGCCAGTTAGTAACCTGTAGTGCTGCTGAAAGCCTGACAATGACCGGCCCTCCCGAAACACTGGCAAGGCGACATCACGCCGTCGTCTCGGGTAAGTTTTATGCAAAGTGTCATTAACAGAGATCCAATCTAAACTACTCGCAATCGCTTCCACTCGCAGGTATTGCAGCGCGTTTGTTGAGGCGCATAATGCGTTGACCTCGCGCGTCTTCGCAGTGGGTAGCCTGACGCAATGCACGCAGTGCGCTGGTGCCACTGAAATCGCTGCTTCTCTGTAAAATCATCTCGATTACAAAAATACACTTGTATCATGTCAGCAGTTTCAAAAATGTATTAGTCACATTTTAGTTTTCATTCATCTTCTAACTTCTAATAACAAGCTATATGAATTCAAGATCCAGAAGCAATAAGAAAACGTTAGCGCTCAACTAAAATCCATCAACTCAATGTGTGACGATACATATATGAAACAAGACATGATAACTATGCTCTCAGATAAAAGAGCCCTGCTGTGAAATTGACAAGAGAATGACAATAAAACAATGGTAAAACCTGAATAGAAAATAAAAATTAGTCGCTTCACATCTCTTCTGTTTGTCAGGCGCACGCTGCTCGTTTGCTGCTTATGTTAAAGCACCGCAGGCTTCCTGCTTATGCGCACGCGCGCGCGCGTTACTGGTGAGCAAATGCAAGTGCTCGCATTCAATGCTCATGACGCAAGCGCAACATTACCTACCGTATACCATGTTCGACAGATGCACTGATGAGCCAAGCCACAACACGAGGGACATTATTGTTAAAAAGAAATAAACTAATATCACAGTAGAGTTACAATACTCTGTAGTTCGTACATGAGACAGATCCGTTCAACACCATCCGCTTCGACAGGCACAGGCTTCCAACAGCTAGACAAGGAAAGAGAAAACAGAGACAGATTAGTATATGGTAGAGGCAAGTGATATTATACTCGGCTTGTTTTGAAAACTGCACTCCAGCAACACTGTGTCACTGTGATCACACGGAAACGTTCATGGCTAAGAACAATTTTCAAGTTAACAGCTACGATTTATCTGCTTCAAATCTCCCAGCCTGTTGTGTGTAAACTCCAAATTCAGAATGGGCGCAGGGCTTCATTCAGTAATATCAGTCACTTGCTATAAAACATAAGTGGGGAGTTTTCGGGGTGTCAACGCACAGTTTTCTCCCACAATTAATCATTCAGACGAGGCCGTCCAACCAAATTCAGTAGCTGCCATTTTGCAATCTTGCTCACGAAACACTATAAAGATCTTTTTTACACAAATATAGCCTTGCACATTTGTGCTAGACTCGCACCCCACCCAGATTACCAAGCGTTAAATCTCTGCTACAGAATGCCAACCACACACAAATGTAAGCCTGTTGACAGAAATCAGAAACTTATAAATGGCATGTTGGTAAACATCACTTCTTCCACTTGGCGATCTGCAAATTTTAACCAGAACAGTTGGTGGTTGTTGGTGCTCTCCGACACTTGAAGAGTGAGATGGGCATTCACAAATGGAAAAAGCAGAACGATAGCTACAGATGAATGTAGAATTGATTTTATTTAGTTCAGTAACTCTTCCCTTGCTGTCGTGGAGCCACTTCAACCACCAACCATCGGCAAACATGAGTCACAGGCTAGTCATCACCATAGTAACTCTCATTTCATTACATGACACAGGTCGGCACTCTGTAGACAAGAGAATCATGCATGGACAAGGGTGCGTTTGCGTTTTGTGTAACTGGCGTGCGACGTCAGATGCGAGCCGATCGTCCTACGGTCAGATAATAGCGTAACAACATCAGCAAATGTCTGAAGTACCAGTCGCTCATTGCCTGTATTGTTTACAAGTACAAGAAATACTAATCTGAATATCTGTTGCATGATGGGCAGTTTTACAGCCGTTGCCAAGCAGTTGTCACAACAAAAAGTAACTGAATGACTGAGTCTAAGATTATGACAAACATGTAAACATGAGGAATTTTAATGAACGTGAAAGAATGCCCCGCTTAGCACACATATTCACTACACTAACAAAATTGGAGAATGTCCGCAAACACTAAAGGCAGTGGGAAGATTTCTTGCTTCTTTGAAATGCAACCAATTGGGATAGGATGTGATTAAAGTCGAGAAAAAACGAGAAGTCACTATGCTGACAGCATATTAAATAATCCCACGGCAGGTGGTGAAATCAAACCAGCGACTTCATGGATGAGAACGTATTATGAAAGATGAACTGCTCTTACAAATAATAATGCCTGTTGCAATGACACCGAAACAACTATTACAGAAATGGCACAAGTTGGTGATAAAGCAATGATCCTAAGCCTCGTGCCTAACAAAATGTGTGATTTTGTACTCAAGTTTCTGGCATGAGATACTGCTTTATGAGAGCTAAATGTCTATGGGCAAGCATCCCCACATCTGTCTGTTTGTGTGTATATGTGTGTGTGTATGTGCGTAAAACAAGTTATGATGAAAGGCACTTATGACCTACCTAGCCACTTCGCGAAGGAGTTGAGCAGACCCAGAACACCCCTCATGTCCCAGATATAGGGGTAGAGATCATAGAGAATGCCCCGGTGGGGGATCTTGATTAGCCTGTCGCACATGTCCGACACCCGCTTCACGGACTCGCCGAATGCCTTGGCTTTGTCGTGCCATTCTACAGTCTGAAACAGCGAGTTATAAAAGGGCATGGTTAATATTGGCAAGGTCAACAAAGTTAATGTTTTATTGATGAGTCCATGAACGTGTACATATGCGAAAAAAGCCTAACCTACAATTCTAAAATTCTACAGTAATGTCTTCAATTTATCAATATCTGAAAGCCCTGAAAAATCATTGTGTGCGGAATTTCTAGACAACGAGCCTCACCACTATGTTGGTATTTAGCCGTGGCTGTACACTTCAAACTTCTGCAGTGCTTCAAAAAGAACGCAAAAGTTTTGCTGATCTTGCGAGGAACGTGTCCTCCTATGGTCATGCCTTTCAGAACAGATGCAGCATACGGGATTGTATTGTATCTTTCCCGTACAGATCTTCTCCCTCAACAGGAATCCAGATTACTTTGTACACGTAAAAATCGCGAATCGAAACTTTAATTAACCATGTTAATGAGCACGTGGCGTGCGCTAAGGCCTACATATATGTAGGCCTGCTACTCTGATGACAGGCACGAGCTCGCTCACTCGGTGCACACCTGCAGACTAACTTCTAAACAAATGTCACGTGACAACTTGTGTGTTCGTCCAGACTTTTCTTGTGTTAAGGATTGCGATCTAGCACAAATTAGGGCTTAATATGCAGCTAATCTCGACTCCACAGGAACTTAAAAATCTTAGGTACGCTACTTGAAAAACTTAAGGAAGATTTCAGGTAATTTGTCGAGTCGAAACTGTATTTGTACTCAAGAGTTCAAGATGCCTTATCGACGATCGCGGAGAGGCGACAAATCAGTCGGCAAGTTTTCGCCCTGGGATTTCAGCTCATTTTTTTAAAAAGATCGTAATTTAACAACAAAGTTTGATAACAATGCACCAGAGTTTTGTAGAAAGTCTGTCATAAGTTACAGATACGTCACAGCATGTTAATTTGATGAATTCTAGCTTCCCATTTCACCCGTTTCGGAGATCGGGCGTGCATTCAGTAAGGCTAGGACCTGGCTAAAATCTAGTCATAGTCACATGTTCTCATTCAAAATACACGGCAATGTCTCCCGTAATCTCACGAAGTCTTGCTTTTTATCGAGGTCCTAGCATTACCGCCTTAGGCTACAACAAGCCCCCNCCCCCCCCCCCCTAATTCCGAAACAAATTTTTCTAAGCACCCTGGGTGCTTATTAGGGCGAACACGGTAGCCCTAATAGATGGTGACATCAGTGCACGAAATGATGATTTTTATTGACACTGGCAGCAAGTTTGAGGTGGCAGACACAAAAGGCCTGGCGACTGAACTTCGGGCTGGACAAGTAGTTTCTGGCTCACTCACCAAGCTGGCGAGCAGGGTTTCGAAACCTGGGTACATCCCTGCACTATCCACAAATCTGCGTCAGGAATGGTCTTCTCATCAAGCAGACTCAAAAATTTAATTAACAGTTCAAGGGCTTCAAACTTACGAGCACAGCATGGCAAACTGAGGGTAGCTTACCTCAGGTAGGTGGTTCTTTCTAGCTTTGCCCTGTACAAGGCTGTGTGAGTTGGTTTTCAGCCAGTGGAAATCCGTTAACAGCTTGACGCCCTCGGCACCATGTTCAAATGGCATGTAAAACAAGTCCACCAGTAATGCCACATCATCTGCACTCAAACGATCACACTCGGCCACACTGATATCTCCCACATTCTCCACCTGCATTACCTCGGTCTCTTTGAGCTCGTCTGTCACCTGATCAGAAGTCGCGACCTCCGGTTCAGCATCCATGGGTTCTGGTGGCAATGGCACAGCAGCCACCGGACTATTGCACTGAAACGATGATGATGCGTCCACTAGAGAGTTCACAATCTCCTTGGTGACTGGTTGCATGTAAGAGTCACTACCGTCACCATCGAGCCTGTCCAATTGGTTAGCATTGGTGATTCCAGTGAATGGTAGGGTGTTGAGGGGGGAAGTATTGGGCAAAGACGTGGTTGTGGGGGTGAGGGTCATGCATGTGTTGACGGGGGCAGGGACTATCGGCACGGGCAAGTCAGTGGGAGCCCCCGCAGAGGGCACGCAAATCTTAGCCGCAGTGTTCACCTCCATCCGTCGGTACATTTCCTCCAGCCAATCCTTAATGGCGATCTGTAGGGCAACACGTGGACAGTAGCCATCAGTCGTGCATGGATCATCACCAACTGAATCTACTTCACCCTCCTGCTCCAGCGCAATGTCGGATGCAATGGAACTCTTTTCATCTACAACAACAGCGATATCCACATTTACAGTAGAGCTGAAGTGGTGAACAGACAAGTGAATATATCAGGGCTTGGAATGACCCATGACAAAAAAGAGGAAACTTTTTACTGCCCCAAATACACACTGCAACCTAAACAACCATACCTCAACAGATCGAAAGTAAACATTATTATGTCCTGTAACTGTGTCGTGTTGCATTCATTATAAGCAGTACCTGACATCTATTTCGGCAACAATAATGAAGGCAACAAAAAAAAAAATTTAAATTAAAATAATAAAGATACTGATGCAAAATTTGCAGTGTTGGTGACAGAAGGCTATTCTTGATTTGCTGCAGGGAGACCTATAAAATTATTTTCATTATTTTAAGTTCTTATAATTACGATACAAAATTAAAAATTTTTTTTTGAAAATTGACCCTGATTATCTGGAAAGCCTGAAATACATACACATTTAATTCCAACGCAAAGGAAAAAAGTCAAGACGAAAACCTGTGGCTCATACCCCAACTATTAGCATCAAAAACAACATACTTTAAACTACAGAGCACATCAATCACAATCCCAAGTTGACCAAACTTTTCAGTTTGAAACAGCACTTACAGGAGATAATTGTTCATAAGCTACGCTGGTGTAGAACAAACTATGTGACATAAGAAATAACTACAAGGACACTCAAAGTAGGCTGGCAGAATTTGTAAACAATGGCTTGGAATGGCAACTTAAAACACATTTGCAATAACGAAAATAGCACTTTGTATCCAGCTTCGGCGGCATGTGGAAAATCGGCGGAGCCGGGCTTAGCAGCCAACTTGGCAACTGCCGGCACGGGCTTGCACGTGGGATCAAACAAAAGAATTTCACACATCACTCACATCCCACGATTTCAATCCAACGAATTACCGGTTATGGTTGAATTTCCCTTCAGAAAGCGTTTTTCTTTCTTGTGTTTCATCGTTTTCAGGTGGTTCTCCGCGATTCGGCCACGCACGCCGTAATTCATCCCTCTGTCAATGTTTACAGAGCACAAACCCAGACCTTTGTTGTTTGCAAACACTTCGATTGTTTGTTTAATCCTATTTTTCCACGAAATATTCTGTCTAATCCAAGCTCCACGCATTTTTGGCCGCAGAATCGCACTATTTGTCACCGCCATTAATACCATATGCAGACGCCATTGATGACCCACGCAATCCCAGGTGCCCCGGCAATTATGATTTTCGTTCCTCCAAAACATAAAGAACACTTTCCGCTTATCGAGTCGTCGAAAATTTTATTTTTTCTGTGGAAATACTACAAAAATGCGCGGAGGGAACGAGAGAAAAAAGCAGAAATCCGCGTTTCCGTGGAAAATTCCAAGCCTAGATATATGTACAACTGAAGCATGACCTAAGACAAACTTGCAACTGTATATCAATCATTGGTACTTTGAAATGAGCATCAAACTGAGAAACTCAAATGCACGTATCAGTCATCCTTGCCAAGGAAAGCAATACACTTCATGACTCTGTATCGGCAATATTATGTCGCGTCATAGTGGTAAATCCACTATGCATATTCACTGTATCCCAGAGACTACTCACTGGAGACGAGATCTTTCTTGACCCCTTGATTGTGCTTGCTCCACTGAGCCAGCGTGTGTAGGGCTATGTAGTTGGCTTCAAACTCACAGTTGGGATTGGTCAGAACGCCATTGAGGTAAGGGATCAGGTCAGTCGACCGTCCGTGGTACGGCCCCAGGAACAGGCGTTTCTGATCATAATCGTTGGCATGTATGTTGTCCCAGATGACAGGTGGTCGCCTGAGAACCTTGGATAATTCCTCGATGGACTCTATGGATATCTTTTTGGAAATCACCTTTGGGCCTAAAAATGAAGCATAATTAGGTTAGCATGGAAGATATGTCCAAAACCGACACAATACATCTATTCTAAATAAATAGGCTGCTGCTTCCTGTTAAATGACAAAGTTTTAACACTGAATCTGCCAAGCAAGTTGTTCCACACAGATGCTTATTTCTGTACCAGTGTAAATGCGAGTTGTTTCCGATCATCTAGACATGAGCTATCAAAATCAATTAAAATCCCTTCTAAAACCTATGGCTCACCTGTCCACATGATGTCTATGTCAGGCAACAGCTTAGTGCCAATAGTGTTCAGGTACTCAGACTTCTGCACACTGGGCACTGCCCTGGACGCACAGTACTCTGTAGGGCAGTAGAGGAAGCGGGGCTGGTTCAGGTGCTGGTATACCTCATTGGTCACGGACACCTGCGCCTGGGCAAAGGACTGGAACACTTGCTTGTCTGCCTCACACAGCTCAGGCTCAATGTCGTCGAAGAGTAATGCGAAGGCTCCACAGCCAAACGTTGACACCTGAGAATAGGATGTAGCAGGGTATGAGAACTAAAGCCAAGGTTAAGTTTTAAGATCCATCGCCTGAAGCTCTTTGAAAAAAGAAGGACCATTACAGAAATAAAAAAAAATACTGGAATAGTATCGTAACAAAAAGCAAACTTTTATTGTCGTCTCTTTAATGCCGTCTATCATCTGAAGACTCAGTGTTATCACGGTCCATCGGCTGTCAGTTGGCCTCACGACTCCCTGTTTTCACTTTGAAAATGCAACTTTCCTTCTTAACATCAAATGTTAATAATCTGAACTAAACGGAAAGATCTGACAAAACAACTATTGATGCCTGCAAGAGTTTGCTGGGAATCAACCTTCAGTATTGAATTTCAAGCACATTTTGCACTAAAAGCGTCTAGCCAAACGAGACAATTTCACACATGCTACTGCATAATGGCAAAATCTGCACTAGCAACCAGCTGTTGGGGTTTAATAATGAATTGTACTCTTCATCACCATCGTTTTTTCATATCGTACAAAATGAAACAATAGTTAAATATTATTCAAACAAATGACAAGGAGGTCACCAAAGACGGCAACCACATATGCAATATGAGGTATAATGCACCTAATTCTCAACACCAAATATCTCCTTTAAAAGCACGTGTCCTCCATCATGCCACATTTCTTATTTTCATATAATTTCACTGTCTTAATGTAATGGTGTTTCAGCTCGACGCAGTAGACATCATTCAGCATTTGTCTAGCTATGTATCATTCTGGGAAACATAGGTCACGTGAAACTCCTCATAATGAGGGGTCATTAGTCGTTATCGTAAGATCGCCTACTATCATCAAAGTTGATTTTGTTGATTAAATATAAACATGTCTGTTGAAAAAATTTTGAACTTTCTGAAACCCGTAAAGACCTGTTTTTATTCCAAACAATTGAAATCCAATCTAAAATGATAATAAAACACAAGGACTGAACAGTAACTTTAAAGGCGAACATATTGAAATTGCAAATGAATCTGAATTACCACACCCTTGTAAAAAGAAAAAATAGAAGACAATAAATGACTACCAAACATCTGCACTCCACATGGATTATTGAGAACTGCACCTTAACAAGGGCTACACCTGTCAACAGCTCATCAGTATATTTACATCTCAATAAACCCATCACATATCAGGCACAATTTCCTCAAGTAGCTCCATTGATGTTTATATTAACAGAAATGCATGGCATATCTGCAATGGACTGAGGGACACCACTAAGCCAATCAGAACGAAACCAACTAAATGAAACCAGGCACGAAACATGCATAACCCACAATTTCTCTAACTGTAAAAAGGTAAGTAACCACGTCCCTAAATACTGTTCCGCCCTCCATGTAGCAATTTTTTCTCACACTTCCCTGTGCAGTGGTGAATAAAGATTTTTGAGAGCTGCTCGCAACCAGGAACATAAAATAAGCTCTTCCCTAACCCCACTCCTGGGTCAACTCCTGGTCACCAACCAATTTTGGGGGTGGGTGTCATGCTTCCAGAACTTGAGATATGTTAATTACCATCCCCTTCCCAATCACCAACAACATATTTTGGTGACAAAAGTACTGTATCAAGTTCTGAAGTAAATCTATTCACTACATTTCTAGTTTTGATTGTGCTGCGCCCATGCTTGGCTCTTTGGTGGCTTGCAAACTACTTTGAACTTATTTTAGGCTCAGTGTACCTAAAATCAAAAACTCGTTATAATATTTGCAAACCTGTTCTAGCTTCTTCTTAAGAAATGTGACCTCCTTTGGGCTAGAGAAGGTCATGTCAAGACCTGGCGACAGAGCGTACACGAACGTAACATTGTACTCCCTGGCAGCATCTATAAGACTGGTCAAGTGGTCAGCTTCCTCGACAGAGTACAGTTCCCTCCAAAATGACCGATGTTTTGAATCATCTTTAGGCGCATAGAGATATGTGTTCAAACCCATTTTATTCATCCTGAAAATGGAATTCCTCACTGATGAACTATTCATTAGTGTTTTTTTGTTCGGATGTTTAGTGATGACGTATCATCCACCATTATGACACTATATGGACTTACAAATAGAAATAGAAATACACAGTCACATCATACTTTGTATTTTTCCAATTCGGGTAACCACAGGAGCAATTTGTAAAATACTACTGGTATTTGATTTACAAAGAAACGTGCAGTGTTCGCCTGTGGATACATTTTTGCATCAGTTGATACAATTTAGCTCAAGACTAAGCATATGGAGCTCAAGGGTGCATCACCTTGAATGCAATAATGAAAAGTTGCCAGAAATAAAACTTAAAAAATGAAAAACACCAGTTTCACTCCTGCTTATCTCAGTATCCATATTGTTAAAGAAAAATGTACAACCAGACTCACCTCATTTTTCCAAAATACAGTGTACCGTATTTGCCGTAATAACAGCCCATGCCCCTATAAGCGCCCCCCCCCCCACGCGTTTTCAGACTTTGCTGAAATAAGCGCCCAGTCCATGCACGTGTACATGCGAACAATGACGTACCTACAGTCCTAAAACTCGGCTACAGTAACGTCTTCAATTTATCAAAAAAGTTTTGCACTGGTCTTCTAGACCACCAGCGGCACTGCTACTTTTGTATTTAGCCGTGACTTTACACTTCAAAGTAACGCAGCACTTCAAAAAGAACGCAACAGCGTTGCTACGCTCTCGCGACGACCGTGTCCCACTATGGTCTGACCTTTCAGTAGACACATCGACTGTGTCTCATGAATAAAAATAACTCGGTGTTAAACGCAAGTGGCCAGGAAGCGCGTGCTACATACATGAACCTGTCATCAAAGACATTAGTCAGGAACTATCCATTCATGAAACAGGTAGCATAGCATCGATAAGAAATGAATATTGGCACTAATTTCCGACAATTTCTAATACTATAAAATACGTTTGCGTTATTTTTGAGATGGATTGTTTGATTAACGATAATTGGTGTTTTTAAGCTGAATATCCGATAAAATGACAACTGACAGTGAATGCTTACACACCCTTACACCGAAAAATAACTGTTAGATAGTTATGTACGCATCCAGCTACACGGCGACTACTATGGGCCTTACCGAGACAAATGTCGAAAGTTTTTAGCACGAGACCGGCAACACGCTCTGGTTTAGGCCTACTACTTGTGCAAATTTCTTTTAACACATCTAGCTAGATAGATGCAGTGGCTCTGGCCAAAAGACGGTCTCTGCTTTGGCAAATGAACTCTGGTGAAACGCACGCGCTCGCTTACTCGCGGACGAACTTCAAAACAAACGTCACGTGACAACAACATGTGTGTTCATCCAGACATTTTTCTCACCGTGTTGCCGATTATACATGTAGATGGAACGATGTTGCACAGATTTGTACTTAAACCTGCCGTTAATCCAGACTCCACGGGAACTTAACAAATTTTTGATACGCTACTTATAAAACTTAATGAGGATTTCAGGTAATTTGCTTGAGTCGAAACCATTTTTATTCAAGCATTGATTTCGAGGGAGTCAGTCGGTGAGTTTTCGCCCTGGGATTTCAGACCAATTTTCTGTAAAATGATCGTAATTTCGCAGCAAAGTTAGATAGCAATGCACCAGTTTTGTTGAAAGCGTAAATTTGATGAATCTTAGTTTCCGATTTCACTTGTTTCGGAGACCGGGTTTCAACCGCCTTGGGTTATAATAAGCG
>NMRA01000086.1:448299-472816 GCA_002633005.1 Phoronis australis
CCCCCCCCGAACCGAACTTTTCTAAGCGCCCTGGGCGGTTATTACGGCGAATACGGTACGTCATTCTGTGCTAGTATAAGTCTGTGAACCCCAAGAAATGGAGCTCAAAAATTCTGGAAGGTGAGTAAACTTGATCCCAGTGTCTGTCAGTGTTGAACAGTAAAAGTTGTACACTAGGAATTAATTGTTAAACAACTCTGTTAATGACGTCGTATTTACCTCTTAAATAATTCTTTCCGCTGCTCTGTTGACCATGGTCGTCCATAGAATCCTGCAACGAGAACAGTTCAATTATTCAGCTTTTCATCTTCAACTGCCTAGGAGTGCATTTAATATCACCATAGACTATAGTACATGGACCGCCAACTTGGTATACTTTCAATGGATGAAATCTAGGCTCTTTCGCACAACGTTACGTCATTATTCACTAGCAACACCTAGCCCAATTATCTGGTGATATTTCCGGCAAGTTAGTAGGTCGTCTGCTCACCTTGGTCGGCTGTTGTGTGGTCGACTGGTCGGGTGGTAGTAGCATTGCTAAAAGCACTCACAATACCAACAGTTCTACTATTTTACGCTTTTGAACGGCGCTTCAAAGTCAAAATTATTATTTTGTTTTTGTCATACTGGACAGTAAAATAGATGCGAGAATTTCCCATCACAATACATTAACCGGAAAATGAAGCAGATAATTTAGGAAAGTGGGGCTGGCTCTAGGATAGTACGGAAGAAAATGTTGGAATTGCAAATCTGTTGTTTATAATCTATGATATCATGAAAACAATGTCATTCCAATACAGGAAGTGGTCTTTGGTCCACATTAGAATAAGGATAGCTGTCTAATCATTTCTCTCAGGATTCCTCGAGTTTGATTGTTTGAATTTAAGGGCTATGATTATTCACCATTCTGTTAAGAAATGGAAGTTAAATGATCTCGAACTATCTTAACTCTGGGATCGTCCCAAGCTCCTGTCTTGCAGAAATTTTACCAAACAAAAAAAACAAATGCAGTGGAAGTCAAGTCAGGCAATGTGTGGATTCGAACTGGTGACCTGCAGGCTGCAGCTCACCAATGCAGGGCTCCATATAACAAGCTGCTGGAGACAGTGTAGCTCCTACAGGGTTTCATACGCTTTTCAGCAAATTGTACTTCACACCGACTAAAACATCTAACTCGCGTTGCTATAAATACCTTATGCGCACAGAGGGACACCTTACGAGGCTGTTGACATCTTTAATTCCTTCCAACTCAAAAAATACTCCTGACATCAAACTTTTTCTGTGAGCATTCCCTCGTTCAGTTTGCAAAATCAGTTACGGGCCACTTTTGCACTGTGCACGCCAGGGGATATGACGTCATACCACCTGCTACGTACAGTGTTAAAAATGGCCAGTTACTGATTTTGGGAACTGAACAAAGGACTATTCGATGAAAAAGTTTGATAACTGGAGTATAATTGTTGGAGTTGGAAGGAATTAAAGACATTGATGACCTCTAAGCTAAGCCTTCTAAGGCTAAGATGTCCCTCTATGCACATAAGAGTCATAAGATATCTAGAACAACGTGACTTTGATATTTTAGTCGATGTGAGGCATAATTCGCCGAAAAGCTTCCAGCATATGAAGCGCCTATAGGGGCTAAACCTGGATGTGTGCAATTTCAGGGTCTGTGAAAGAAAAATACTGGTACCTGGTATTTTGACGATAGTCTTCATACACTTACAGGCTGGTTGGCTACGTCTCAGCTACTGCTAGGATTTTGAGAACTGCTTAACATTCTGAGTTATTATGGCCTAGATCAATTCTGTGCCCCGGAGCCATCACAAATAAACATCAACCACAAAATGCCTACCTTCAACAACACCACAGAAAAACTGTCGAGTTCGGTTATTATCGTTATCAATGCCTACTGACGTAGACATTTTGTTCGTGTCCAAACTTCCTTGAAAACGTCGCTGTCGTTTCTCCCGATTACAGCACACTAATTTAGAGAAGGATTGTTTAAATGTAACTAATTTTGATTTTCTTGACTGGACTCCTAATCTGTGATTTTTACTAGTATTCCCACTCTTAGTAAACATGGAAATGCCTAGAAAGTTTAACACAGTCAAAATACATTTCAGCACTCTGGGAATAACAGTCCCAAGTATCATTCAATTATTTTTATTGGCTGAAAACTATCAATGACGTCAAAATGACCTCATTTTGACCAATAGTAATCCTTGTCTTGAATAATTTCGGTAAACACAAAAATCCAGTTCCAACTGGTTTTGATACCATTGCGCCGTCAAGCGGACGATTGCACAAATGCAGTAATTTGGTTGTTCGCCAGTCACTCTGCCGGCGTCGCATTCTTCCGGGAATCGTATTCCGCACTCCTATCAAAAAAGGTTTGATGTTCACCCCTATTGTCCATTAGTTCTTGAAATGGTAGAGCAGACTTGAACTGAACAAACGCGGAAATGTTATACCGGCATCGGGCGTAGCTGAGCACTTTCAAAAGGCGTGACTTAATTCATGACCCCGGCATCGGCCCCCGGCCTACTACAGTCGCCGTGCTCATTATATAGCCTATTTTACATTGATGTGACAGTGACAGTGTAGCATATGTATTTCGAACATTATAGAAGTGGCACAAATCAATTCGACTCCTATCGCCACCTGATGACTCAGTAAGTGTTTCCAGACTCGAGTGAATTCAGGCAACTTTGCCGGAATTGCTCTGCAAAAGCTGTTCATTTTGCACTTTTCTCGACCTTTTGGAAATGCATGTTTGAATAATTGGTGCACGTTTTCAAGTGGGCTTAGACGTTCTGTACTGCAAAAACGGGCCACCCTAACAACAGTGTCTGGCCATGGATCTCTAAATCGATCAGGGGCTGCTCATTCGCTGTTATTGAAATTGTATAGTTTGCCGGGGGCCGTGCCCTGATGGCATACTATATGGCAACCCTTTTCATGTTTTTTTTTCATTTATTTCCTTTTTAACAAGTCCCTGAAGGAAAGAGTCCCAATGACAAAATAAATTGCTTTAATTTGCAATACAACTGATATTTTACAAAAAAGTAGCTGCATGTAAACCTGCATTCCGTCGAAAAATTCGTAATGTTTTAGAACATTTGCCACTAAATTCGTCTCAACTTATTTCCTTTCTCAGATACGAAGTGATATTGCTTTGCGTGAACTTGGAATTCACAAGGAAACTTGACAAGTTCACTCAAATAATCGCGTTAACGCTGATAAAATTTTGCGCTGCCCAATATCAAATTACATTAACCAAACAATAGTTGATTCAACCATTCACATATTCCCCCGATTCTTTGGCACAAGTTACAGTACGCTAAAGGAAAAAATGCCGGGTGATCGTTGGGCCGACAATTACAAAATTTCTTTACAGGGAACAAAAAATTTAATCTAATGAATATTCAATTCCAAGTTCACGCATACGCGACCTTGATATTAAACAGGATTCGGCATTCACGCACAACAATATTAGTCTCGCAAAGAACTGACAATTAGTAATTGCTCGACTAGACCATGTCCAGCTAATATTAAATAACGCCGTGAAAAGCCAGTTTGTAGTCTAGAGACAGATCTCCAGCAATAACGAACTGTCAGTCGTTGCGAATTCCAAGTCCAGAAATCACTCCGGCATACTATTTTAACTGACAACAGTTTGAGACGAAGTTTCGTAACGGTAAGTGTATAACAGCCTTTTTAGACCGACGTGAAGTTAATAACCACTTCACAGAAGGTGACCTCAGTCTTGCAGGGTCACTCGATGATGGAATTAACGGTTATTCAGTTTTAATGACATGGACATTCATAAAAGACCCACTTTTAGGAGGCGGCCCGGTAGGACCAATTGTCGCTATGCCCTCCTATAAATCCGGTAATGTTAAAATCTATTCACGCTGGAAGCAGATGAAATGTCAAATTAAATTGGTCAAGAAAACAAAGAACAGAGCATGATCGTGGGAACAGGTAAAGCATAGCAATAAGACATGCGGTCCAAACAACCAAAAATGTGAGATTGCATAAAAAAACAATAGCAGTGACCGCCATCTAAAGGATGGAAGATTGAAAAATTGAAGTCAACATTTTGCAGTAAATTGCAAAAACACATTGAACGATCTTCACAGTTCATAGCCTTCTCAAACGTATACATTGAGCATAGCGCGTTGCTGACACTTAATATCTTTGCACTAGAGATTAGTTGGCTCATTTTATAGGGACTTTAAGTGCCACCCACACACAGATTTACCCTAAAACAAGTTACTCCTGGAATGAGTTGTCGCTTGGTTTGGAGGCTGTGTGGACGCTAAACTAGTGCAACTTACCCCACTTGTGACAACTTACAATGTACCTCACTTTATCGAGGTGGGGTAACTTATTCAAGGTAACTCAAGTTGAGCCTCTTGTAATCGCTGTGTGGTCGCAAAAGTGGGGTAGAGGGGAAGTAATTATCATCTGCGTTTACATACAAGCGGTGTTTCGCTTGCGCGCCATAGTGGCATTAGGTGTAGTCATTGTCACGCACTGAGCGACAACTTCCGCCTTACTCTGGTTGTCGGACGTGTGTGTCGGAGGGACGTTCCACTTAGAAGTAGGGTAAGTTCCACTGGTGCAAGTTGTTTTCGGGTACCGGTAGGCTGTGTGTGGACGGGACTCAAGGCATACACTCACGTGACCGCCACTTGCGACAGCGACTGTGTAAGTCTATAACCGGCTGAATAGTGCATGAGGTGGAACGAATATCGGCACTGTCGAATGTTTTGTTAACTGCTATGAACTCAAATCTTGTGGGGTGAAAGTGTTAACCAGCAAACTTCCATATCTTGCGTCGTGCCCTACTGTCGTTAAAACGACGACTTTGAACTTGACGGTATGAAAACGAGGATGTCCACCAATGCAGGCTCAAACTGTAGAAGTGCGTTGGTGGACGAAAGACTTTGCGCGAACGATTAAACCCGACTTCTCACCAGCCAGTTTAAAATTAAAGATTAACTCATTTTTAAAAGAAACCTACGCGTGTATGTGAATCGATCTTCTGGTATTTCGAAGTAGCTTTGTTTTGGGGGAGGTTAAAACTTCAATTTAAGAATATTGTAATTATTTGTAACATAGGTTGATGTCACCTTTCGTGGATTTTTTCAAAAGTGAAATTATTGTATAGGTGTCATCAACAAGTCTACAAAGTATCTCAGAGAAATATAAAAATTATTGAAGTACTGTGAAATTCAATTCAGCAGGATGAAAAGTGCAATATCACTGTGACTTTCGTTGTGTTCATGCTGTGCTGGCATCTGTCAGTCAAAAAAACTGAAAACTGTATTGGGATGAAAGAGTTTTTATTTCGTCTGTGTTTCAAAAACAGTGAATCTGACACTGCTAGAAATGTTTTGCAATACTCAAAGAAAATAACTCTCAAGTTAGCATCCCCAACAAGTAGTCTTGTCACGATCTGTTTAAAAGGTATTTTTACGAGTTTCGCGTGCCATGCCTCTTTAACGTAGCCGTGAACACTCATTATGCGTAACTTTATGATTGTGAGTTGTAGTTTTGTCGTCAATGTTGGTCCACTATCCAGCTAGACAGTTGTTGACTGCATCAACGATGTTGGTCGGCCAGCGTCTTCATCGATGTGACAGTCGTCGAAACGTCGGTGTTCTTGATTGAATGTGTGCACTTTTAGTGTGGGGGGTGGATCAGATCCAATTTCAAGAGTCAAATTCGGAACACGGCGCAATCGTAACGGAACTATGGCTAAGTATACAGTGGCGGATCTAGGATATCACAAGGGGTTCCCAACATTTTCGTCTGGCTGTAAGCATTTGCGCAAACCACGATTGTAGATGCGCATAGCACCGGATGGGGGGAGTTCGGGAGGGGGGTTTGCACAGGAAATTTTTCTGTTTTCCCTCTAAAAATCAAGCATTTTCCTTGATTCCTGAAGTATTATCCAAGAAAATAAAAAAACACGGAGAACGCAAACCACGATTGTAGATGCGCATAGCACCGGATGGGGGGAGTTCGGGAGGGGAGTTTGCACAGGAAATTTTTCTGTTTTTTCCTCTAAAAATCAAGCATTTTCCTTGATTCCTGAAGTATTATCCAAGAAAATAAAAAAACACGGAGAACGTGTCCAACAGGAAAAACTGCATTTACCTCAGACCCGAACCCACGACCTTGAGGAGTGAGCGCGCGTGCTTTACCACTACACCACCACGATTTAACTTGTAATTAGGTTCAAAGAGACCTACTTGTTTATGGTCCACAGCGTTTGCGCGCGAAACCTACTTCTTTTTGTAATGCTTATTACACGTTTTATATTTTGTGCAATCGGTTGGTAACAAATTTGTTGTATTTAAAATAGTCTTCAATTGCCCAAAAGACCAAATCCGTTTTTCGTGTTGGTAATAATGACGCGATTGCTTTGGAAATCGTCTTAAGTTAAGGTTTGACAAAGAAAGTATTGCGAGTTTCTGAGTGATTCACTAAGGCTTCGATTAAAATTGACATCTTACCAGCAGTTTCTGTTTTTTCATCGTCACAAAGATTCTATTTTCGTTAAAAATGAAGTAATTTCCTTTTAAGAACTGCCCACATTTACAGAAGGGCCGTTCATACTTCGAAAACAAGTTTTGAGAGAAGATTCATAATCATTTGTTTTAAAATTGCGTAACAAAATACCAGGCAAATCTCATTAGACGCAATCGCGCACTTGCAATAAATTGAACGTTTTCGACCGTCAATGGCTGCGGTCATCCTCAGGATGATGGTTTGGTGGACGTGCAGTCACGTGATCAAGTTCCCACTTGGGCCTCGTAATACAATGTCATCTATGTCAGAAGGCGTCATAAATGTTAGAAACAGGGTAGTAACCAACGTCACGGTTCATGACCCTGTCGTCTACTTTCCTAATAAAGGAGTGTTTTCTTTCCGGTATCACGGCCAAGAATAATGGCATTATGTCAGCTGAATTTATTGTAAGTACTCAGTTTTGTCTCAAAATTCGCCTATTATTTGACTCACCATCAATCGGATGAAATCATTTAGATTTGAGCGCTGACCGAGTTTAAAACCAGTCATGTTTTCTTTCATCATGGCGAGACACATCTAGAAGTTTTGAATCTTTGATTAAAATGGGCCTTCGAGCAAATTAAATATACCCTTTCAGCATATCTGCAGATATTAAACAGAAATGATAACTCAGGAAAATTTTAAAAACCAGGAAAATCAGTTAGATTATGTCAGCTCAGTACAACGGATTACTTGAATACTTCAGAAGTAATAGAATCCTTATTGTGGCGATTCCACGGTGTTTGACCCCTCTGTTCAAGAAAAATGCCCAGTTATCGAGTAAGCGCTGAGCTCGTTGCTCTGGTTGACTCTACAGTTTTTTTTTTACCATTCATGGTAAAGGCACGACAGAGTCCCCCTTTCGGTGAGGTTCAGTGGAAATAAATTCAGCAGCGTTTTGTGCTTAACGCCGGGAGGGGACACTAATACCGACAGTGTGATATCACCCATTACAGGAGCGCAGCTCTTACCACTTTAAAAAAACGTTGACCACGAACAATGAAGAAGATTGTCACACATAGTTTCAGTGTAAGAACCACGTGATGCATGATTGCTGTGCCAGTGTGTAGTTGCAATTGAACTTTCTACTGTAGAATTTCTTGCTGTGCGTGGTAAGCGTTTTGTGGAGAATGGTAATATTAAAGAAGCTCTGTTATGGCAAGAGTTTTATTAAAATGTGGCTGTGACCGAGTCAACGGTAAAATAATACTAAACACTCAATAGTCTGTTGCAACACTTTATTTACTGTTCTCAGATGATTGCCGTGACCAAAAAAAGAAATTTGGTCTAATACCCAATCTGTCCGCACCTCATCTTGGGGCAACATTGTCCGGGAACATCGATGTACTTGCAGCCGGGCCCAACGTTCCATTTAGGACATCTACCAAGTACAAAAACAACTTCGCTAAATCTTGCTCACTAAAACTTCGATGGAGTTTAACAAACCACTGAACAGTATAAAAAAGAATTCTCTTCGTAAATTTTAAATATGACATATCAACGAGACTGCTTGACCTTGTTTGAACGTTTCGACCCCATCAAGCTAGGTTGCCCAAGATAGCCTTACTGATTACGTAGGCCTACTGTGTCGTTAGTCCGCTTTGATAGGAGTCGCTACATTCAACTATCCCAGATCGTTCACGTAGACAACAAAACAAGCCCATTCATGAAGTGGTTTAAATGAGCTTAATAATTAGTTTTCCTATATAGTCGGTATTTCCTTGAACTAGTTGGGCAATATCACAACATGAATCCCGCAAACTGGATGAAATAGAACACCGACGTAGGAGACGGGGGAGGGGGTAAGTAATCCCGACTCATGACCTTGAGGAGTAGTTCCCCCTCCAAAGAGACGTAAGAAGCGAGGGAGAGCAGAGGGCGCATGCGCCCTCAAAAATTTGCAGGTGTGATGATGACGTTTCGGGCCCTGCCAGAGCATTTTTAGAGGACTACATTTTTTTAAGAATGTTGCATATTGGAATGTCACAACTCACTTGAAAACGTTCTCTTCGTACAACGAAAATATCGGAGAAAATTTCTTATCCTCAGATTCTCCATAGCAAATTGATTAAGAATTTTTGACTGAAGGAGAGAATTTTTAGGGCTTGGAAATCTGTATTCCTAAAAGGACCCTCTCTGGCAGTAGATGTGGAATCATCTGTCGCTTACTTTTTCTGTTTTCTTTAACTTCGTTGCAAAAAATGCTTTCATACGGGCTTTTTCATTAGTTTGTGACAAATCTGCCCAAAGCATAATTTGCGTTTCTTAGTACTTTTATCCAATTTTTGGTCATTTTCCCTCACAGTGGATTTTTTCACTCTGTGTGCGTGAAAATAAAATTGGTACTGTTCATGCGCTTTATAGGCCCATGCGCTCATACATCCGAAGTTGTTTTTCAAAATCCAGTTTAATCAAGTGTTTCGCATATAGAGGCATGCGCTTCAGTTTCGGGTATATGTGCAAACGTCTGTCTTTCGTATCGTTGTATTCTTTGCTGTGGATGAAGGCACTTGCAGTACCTTACAAAATCTCATAATCTTGTCGTGGGAAAAATTTCTACTCGATTTGGTATGACAGCGGCAGCGCATATCTTGTTCTGTTAAAGGGATATTTTCAGTTGCATATGAGTGATTATTGTTGGATGGTATATAGACTTCTTGGAGAAATTAGCTTTAACCAGAGCTTTAAAAATGCTGTATTTTCGTGATTTTATCACAAATCGCTAATTCTTGCTGTTGTCTGTCAGACACTCGCTGAAATCAAGGGCGGTGCCTTTACCATTTGGCTTTGGCTCAGCGGCATAGCATTCGGTAGGCAACACGTGATCTCTCGCCTAGCTCAGTACACAATGGCTACAATACTCCGCATCACGTTCTATACTAATTTCATCCCATGCATTTTAAACGGGAGGTAGTCCAAATCCGGTTACCGAATAACAGGTTTTCACCTCGTTAAGAATACATTTTACACTTAAAAAATTGTGCGCTTACTTTCTTCAGCGATCTTTTCTGGTTCTACAAATATCTGGCGATGAAGCATGCCTAAGGGAATTAAGATAACTTAGGCCATAGAACTCTAATCCTGCTCCTGACCAGTGTATTCTGATATTAGAGCTCGCGACCCCGAGACCAGCCGCGTGAGTGTGGTGAATTTTCGGCTGTCTGCTAGACTGAGTTTTGATCGAGTGTTGTAGCCACAAGCGTCCTCAGCTTCTGATCGTCCCCAATACAATACATATAATACTACAAGGTATGACACTCGGGACTAGAAATTCCACGCGTTTTTCGATTCAGCCGGCCACATCAAACACATAACTCAATAAATTTACACAAAACAGGTGTTCAAAAAACCAAGAGAAATTGTTCTTTCTTATAATACCATTCACGATGCCCTGCTCCAGCGAATTCGCAAGAAATTCGCAGTCAAAGCACAAAATGGGGCCAAAAAGCCCAAACACACTTCGCACTTTGACGGTTCGAGGTCAACGAAGAAATTGCCGGTTTGTCGCGTAAAGTTACGATGTCGATAACGCTGTCCATCCGTAATTCATCGGTAATTTCCGTACCCGTCCTTGACCTCGAACCGTCAAAGTGCGAAGTGTGTTTGGGCTTTTTGGGAACATTTTTGTGCTTTGACTGTATCGAAATACCCGTAGAATTTCCAGTCCCGACTGAGCAGCCGGTGGATCCAGGATTTTGAGTTAGGGGGGCCAGGGCAGAGTATCAGCCAAGATTTTGCCCGTCAGACTTTCGCACGTACCCCCGAACTGCCAAATGGAATCTGGGAGAATTTGGGGGGCATGGCCCCCTTGGCCCGCCTCCTCTAAATCCGCCATAGCCGAGTGTCACATACCTTGTCGTATTATATAGCGTCTTTGGGACGCGATCAGAAGCTGAGGACGCTGTGGTTTTAGCTATATCAAACAACTTGAAGCCTAATTTCACTGCTTCGTTTTCATTTTGACATTTGATGTTTATCCTAAGCGAGATTCTTGAAGTACGGTTCTAGACAACCAGTGATTACCCGGCTAAATTAGTCAACAATCTCGATAAATACATTATTGGTCATTCTTTATACGCACCGACCCGTGACTCTGGCCGAATACCGGGAATAGTCTGGCCTCTAACTACCTCTTCATCTCCAGCCTTAGTTAGAACCTCTTTAGTTGGACAACCTACCAAATTGCATGCTGGGAGTCTTTTAACAAGGCATTTCTGAAGAACTAAATTACACTGCTCTTGCCAAATGCAGTTATCCACGTTGGTCATTCAAGGGTTATAAATCATGTGTTGTCTATGGTGTTCAGTGAAAGGATCCCCAGGGCTCAGACAGTTACATTGGTGAAAGAAACAGTCCATAAAAATGCGTACAACATCGTCGACCAAGTTACGAGGTCACACTTGTGATTCGGCTAGCGGCCACCTGTGCGGCACTGGATATGATTTCAATACTGATGATGTCATGATCCTAGACTTTGAGGAAGACTGGTTCAGTAGGGGTGTAAAGGAAGCTCTCCACGAGCGCATTGAGAGTCCTTCTTTAAATAAAAGAGGCGGTTTAAGATTCGATTTGTCACACGTATGGGATGGTGTTCTGACGTCAACTTTGATGCCGCGCCGTCTGGTGAAAACGCCACCAATTGGCCAGAATAACGATAACGTCACAAGCCAAGCTGAAGTCCGTGAAATGCGGACGCAACGTCGCTAATTTTTAGTAAGTTTTTATTCCAGTATTAGACTCAAACTTGATCTACTGTAATGTAGGCCTAGTTGATCTCTCAACATGACTCCCAAGAACACTCCAACCAGCAGTTGGCCGCATCAATATACCCGGGGTATCGCTGACGTCTTATCTATCTCAATCGGACCCGTCTACTCCCGACATTTCTAACGGGGAGCTATTGAAACTTTTGAATGATACAATTGAGAACTTGAAATCAGAGTTTTTTAAAGAATTTGATGATCTGCGACAAGACTACTATGTAGCACGAGAGGAAATTCGTCGTCTACATGCTGAAAAGGTGAAATATCTTGAGTCTAAACTAGACGACCTAGAGAATCGATGAAGACGCTACAACTTGATCTTTCATGGCATACCGGAGGANTAAAGGAAGCTCTCCACGAGCGCATTGAGAGTCCTTCTTTAAATAAAAGAGGCGGTTTAAGATTCGATTTGTCACACGTATGGGATGGTGTTCTGACGTCAACTTTGATGCCGCGCCGTCTGGTGAAAACGCCACCAATTGGCCAGAATAACGATAACGTCACAAGCCAAGCTGAAGTCCGTGAAATGCGGACGCAACGTCGCTAATTTTTAGTAAGTTTTTATTCCAGTATTAGACTCAAACTTGATCTACTGTAATGTAGGCCTAGTTGATCTCTCAACATGACTCCCAAGAACACTCCAACCAGCAGTTGGCCGCATCAATATACCCGGGGTATCACTGACGTCTTATCTATCTCAATCGGACCCGTCTACTCCCGACATTTCTAACGGGGAGCTATTGAAACTTTTGAATGATACAATTGAGAACTTGAAATCAGAGTTTTTTAAAGAACTTGATGATCTGCGACAAGACTACTATGTAGCACGAGAGGAAATTCGTCGTCTACATGCTGAAAAGGTGAAATATCTTGAGTCTAAACTAGACGACCTAGAGAATCGATGAAGACGCTACAACTTGATCTTTCATGGCATACCGGAGGAGAATCACGAATCGTGGCAACAGTCTGAGTCCAAAGTTACCGACTTTTTGAAGGACTGCCAGGATGTTGATGGTGTCATAATCGAATGAGCTCACAGACTTGGTCGCATAACTGCAAACAAACACCGCCCGATAATTGCAAAAATGAGGTCTAAAGATAAAGAGAAGGTTCTGCAGAATAAGAAGAACAATAACACTGATGTCCTCGTCACTCAGGATTTCTCCGCACCTGTGAAGAAGGCGAGGCGGCGTTTGTATGAATTCTCGCGCGGTGGTTTCTGGACAATCCCCGGAAACTGGTGTTTATACGGATTTGATGTGAATGGCGCAGCAGGTTACTAGTGTTCAGGCCATGGCCCTACACTTTCAATGGTTTCTTGGAATGCACAAGGATTTGAAAATAAAATTGTTAGGGACGAAGTTCAAATATACTTATCTACTTACGATATAATTTGTATCTGTGAAACATGGGGAAAACGCTCAGATCAATTTGAGCTGTCAGGCTATGACTCGTTTAATCTATGTTATAATAAGAAAGAAGAAAAGGTAGAAACTCTGGAGGCGTTAGTATTTTCGTTAAACAATCAATTTCTAAATATTTCAAGCGCATACATTCACAGTTTCCCTTTGGTATCTGTTTGAAATGCGAAAGGGAACTATTTGGTGTTGTTCGGGATGTTTTGATGTTTTTTGTTTATTTACTCCCTGAGGGTTCAAGTTCATGTTTAAGTGGCACAGGTTCGCCAGAGAACAGTGGTATATTATTGTTGCATAGAGAGATTACAAACTTGACTGATCGTTTCAGTGATTTCCTTTTTATGTTACTATTAAACCCTGTTATTTTGGTAACACTCTCGGTTTTTAGAACAAAAAATATTTTTAAAGCTGTCAGCTATGTGAAATGATAATTACAAATCGAATTATACATCATCAAGAATTGGTGAATGGCTTTCTAATGATATGACTCCTAGTCACTTCGGCTGAAAAACAGCTGAGTTGCGAAAAGGTTTAGGACACTACCGGTAAATTCCACAGCAATCTTCAGCACAGGAACAAACGAACGCAAAAATGCCGCGCATGCGGCAACTTCACCACCGCGAAATCGAAGTTGGCATTACAGGGCTAGAGTTCTATGCTTTAGCGAAAAATTCCAACCCCACTTTTTGGACACTGTTACCATTTTGAGGGCGTGCAATTGATTTCACTAGTTACGTAGGCAAGGACAAGACGCCCCGTCCGTTCCAACCACCATACTCCTGTTCAAGAGTATTAAAATGCAAGCCGTTACATGCTTACAGCTCACTGTAATATATTACTGCAAAAATTACACAGTAACACTCTTCAACGACTCCTACATCAGTGTTACAGTGCGCCCCAAGATCAAGTCGATGTTTATACTCTCGTTGACAAGATTTTCGCTTACATTCAGCTTCGAGTCTAACGTCAATCTCTATTCGCACCGAATTTACAAAATGGCAGCCTCAAATGAAAGTACCGCTATCCCAGAACTCTCAGGTCTCGCGACTTCACACTTGTTGTCGTTGCTCAAAGAAAAGGCCGCCTCATTTTGGGTGGTGTTTTACGTATTGTAGAAATATATTACAGTGAGTTACAAGCCTGTAACGGTTTGCATTTTAATAGATGCTTGAATACAGTTACGGTGTTGGGAACGGATGGGACAAGTGCGAGACTGAGCGAAGTGCTTGACCTTACACGTGACACTTGCAACATATACCTTGGGAAGGTGGACTTTTTGTTCGTCAACAAGCGTGATTTCGCGTAACTTCCTCAAAATCTCACCTGGTGAGGGAAGCTCGAGCGAATCGCGATTGATTTTCATGGATATGTTCAAATCATGTTGACTAAATCTCCAGAGTCATGGTATGTGTTAATTATAACTCGATGTCTATGCATGCATTCGCTGTATTTTGAAATGATTAAGTTTTATGTGGGTGTATTTATGCCCCTGTATGCCTGCGTCATACAGGGCGATGTAATTGCCTATGCGTTCGGCTGCTACTTTTGCTCTACTCGTTTCTGTAAAAGTACTTTCCTTGTCGAGAATGTCCCTTTAAGCTCACTTGAGATTTTTTGTAAATGAAAAGAGTAACACTTATCAGTCTCGTTTAGTGACTAACTGTCGCAATATTGGTATTAATGTTTTCAGCACTTGAGAAAAACGAAAAACTCTACTGCACTGTCGCGCCATTAGGCCCAGGGGGGTCTGTGCGGAATGCGCTCATGCGCGAACCACATGGTTAAAAGAAAAGTGGCTGAAAAGAGGCTCGTTCTACGATCGAACACTAGATGGAGTAACTGATTCTTGCATTCATAGCACTTAAGTGGCACTGAATTAGAGTTAGTTGCAATGCCAAATATTGAAATTTAGGGGTAAGGCACATAGGCGGATTTAGGGGGGGACAGGCCCCCCCTTGGCTGCCGCAAAAAAATATAACAGCAAGAGCATAGGGAATGTTGAGTTTATTAATTAACTCCGGTAATTAAAATTATACAGCTGAAACAAAATTTAAATGTGTGCAGTTTTAGTGTTTGGGGGGAGGGGGCTCAGATCCAATTTCAAGTGTCAAATTCGGAACACGGCGCAATCGTAACGGAACTATGGTTAAGTATAGGCTCTCCCGCGATATCTCAGGTGACCGACAGTGGCGCTGGGCACTACGACTCCGGCATTTCCGTTGTCTGCTCCACTGTGCAATGAAGGAAATTACTTCATTTTTTAAAGAAAGTGGAATCTTTGTGATGATGAAAAAACAGAAGCTGCTGGTAATATGTCAATTTTAATCGAAGCCTTAGTGAATCACTCAGAAACTCATAATTCTCTCTTTGTCAAACCTTAACTTAAGACGATTTCCAAAGCAATCGCGTCATTATTGCCAACACAAAAAACGGATTTGGTCTTTTGGGCGATTGAAGACTATTTTAAATACAACAAATTTGTAACGAACTGATTGCACAAAATATAAAACATGTAATAAGCATTTAATTTTCAAAAAAGGTTTCGCGCGCAAACGCTGTGACCATAAACAAATAGGTCTCTTAGTATCAAGCTAGGAGTTAAATGGTGGTGGTGCAGTGGTAAATCACGTGCGCTCTATCCGCCAGGGCGCTAGTTCGAGTCTGTGACGCTTGTAGTTTTTCCTGTTTGACACTTTCTCGGGTTTTTTTTTGCCTTTTTTCTTGGATAATACTTCGGGAATCAAGGAAAATGCTTGATTTTTACAAGGAAAAACAGAAAAATTCCCTGGGATATGCGCATCTACAATCGTGCTTTGAGCAAATGTTTACAGACAAAATGTTGCCCCCCCCTTGTGATATCCTAGATCCGCCAATGGAGCAGGCTTGGGGCAGCTTTTAGCTAGGTGTTGCTTGTAGGCTCAATGAATGTGGCTTGTTTGTATTTTTGAACACTTGTGCGGCTGTAGCTGCACTCTTCTTTAAGATGGCGGTCCTTGCTGCATTTGTGCATTCCTGGGCAGTGACTGAAAAATCGGCTGAAAATTTGAGGTAGCCCTCAACAAGCCAGAATTGTCATAAAATTAGGTGTTTGCCAGTGCTTTTGGACCATACTTTTGGAATCGGTAGGAAATTTGCATCCAGAAGCTAATTTTGGCTTGTGTCGGGCATTGGCAGGGAACTGGTTGTGTTGGGGTGAAAGGGCCGACTCAGTGTTTTTTACCCCTTTTTCTTAGCTTAATTAGCTTGCTTTTCAACAAGAGTGAAAGAGTCAAAAATACTAGACACAATAAATTTCTCTGCTCATCTGTAGTGCTTGTGATGTGAAATGATTCAAAACTTTTCATCTATGCATACATTTTTGTCAGAGTGAAGAAAGTGTGACGAGTCTGTTGACGCGTGTTCTGATGGGCAAACCCCAATGAGAACTGTTCTGTGCCCCCTTAGACTGGCATCTAGCCCAAGGTGGCACAGTAGTTATTCTGTAGCTTTGGTCAAATTGAGATGAAATTCAAATCCCTAGAAATTGAATGTCAGGGGTAGGCCAGGTTTGACGGCAATTTTGAGGTAGGCATTACTAGCAAGTTCAGTGAATCAGGTTTGCTTAAGTTTGTGAACATGTTGGGAACGAGAAAATTTGGTTGTAGATTCATTTTCTTCTATGTGTCGGCTCTATAGCATTGCTGCGTTTCTGCCTAGCGACTAAGTGAGATATCTGCTGCGATTTCAGGTAACCCTCAAACAACCCAGAACTGCTAAAAATCCATTAGGTAGATGGCAGCACTTTTGGATCATTTTTGGAACACTGCTTTCAAAATCGTGTGTTGCCGTATGTCTAGCACTGGCACGGAAATGGTGATTTTGGACAGAAAATTTGTCATTTTTCATCTTATCTTTTGTCATACTTTTCGGAGCCTGACTTTCATTTTGGTGAGAGTAAAAAGGCCAAAAATACGGAACAGTATAAAGTTCAGTTGTGTGGTCGTGTGCAGAGCTTTTGATGTGAAATGACTTGCATCGTGTCATTTGTTCATACAGATTTCGACAGAGCGAAATAAAGGTGAAACATCCAATGATGTGCGGTCTGCCGGGCAAACCCAGTGAAAACTGCATAGTGCCTCCAACAAAACTAAGCAACGCCCTGATTTTAAAGCATTGATCATCATTTCAAATTGTCTCTCATTTCTCTTATTTTTGTAACTTTTCCGAGACAAATATTAATTCAATTGGTCCACAATAACTTTAATTGTGTGTTGTTGCCTTTTGCATAATCTTAATGATACAAAAATAGAAGAAATGCTGTACTGTGGTTCAAAAGAAAGTGTTTTACTCGACTGGCATTGAATCAGCGAGCAAGCTGATGACAACCTGCCTTTACCATTTGCATTATGACTGACGTTACGACTGTTGGTTATGCATAAAAGCATGCTTTTCATATTCAGCTAAATTAAACACCAGTTCACCGCATCCTTTGCTGAAAAACCAGATGTCAGAGTTCATTAGACTCATACTAATTGAGGCTGGATACTAGACTAATAAGCACTTCGGGTGACAAATTTACCTGTCTCTGCATTCGTAACGCACAGGGTCGGTCTTCAAGCACTTGCAAATCAGAGAGCAACCGTCTTCCCACACCTCGTCAACATTGTATACCTTGTCTTTGTAACTACACGCTGTAAACATGATTATTAATACCGATTTTTTTCATTTTAAACAGATTTTGAGTCTTTTACAAAATTGCAAACACATGATAGGACGAAAACGTTTAGTTTTAACCGCCGAACATCCACCCATCCCCATAGTAAGCCAATCCCGCAGCAAGTGGCGTATTAGTTAAAAATCTTAGCCCGGCATCCACTGTTCTGATTTTCAGAAGATATCATACTTGAATTTTCACAGGTTACGTAGTTTTACAAATATCATCGCTAAAAATTTTTAAGAACACACATGGCCCCGCTTCTATGTCAATTTCCATAAGTAAATAACACGGAAATTCGCTTCGAGGGTACATAAACAGGTCAAAATGGCCACATTTCACTAAATTATACATTCATATATTACGTTTATGTAGCCGACAAGCGAATGCTAAAATCATAGAATGTGCTAAACTACAGCTTTGCTAGCACCATTTTCACGTCAAAGTTGGGTTTGTGTTCACCTCGGGGAAATTTTGTGACGTCAGTCCCCGTCGAACTATACATGCGTTCTTTCATTACCAACACGACACACTTCTTCTGTAATTAGTTTAAAAAGACTAACCAATCACGGTGGGAGTAAAAATGACTGTCTTCCGGTTCGGGTCGTAAGGGTTTTTGAAGTGTAGCACGGTGAGTCTTGTTGAAGTTTCCCGCGTTCGTCTACCTAAGATTGTCAAAAGAATACCTGGACACGTAACTGTTCATGATGCGAAACAAAACAGTGAGTTAAGAGCTTGTTTAAAAAAAATGAAATGAACACAGCATATTTTACTAATCCAGTTTTTGCGTATTTTCAGAATATATTTTCGAAGCCAAATATCGTTCAAATTTGACATAAGGCGCAATACAGGGGTTGCTTGAACAATGCATCAGGGTCGATAGACATTTTTCATGCTTGGTCCTTAACGCGGTTTAAAGTACGCTGATGGACTCACTATACATGTATGTGATATCAAAACACAAAAATGTATACGTTTAAACACATTCTGTATAGAGTTTTCTCTGTATTTGTACTCGTTGATACAGAAACATGTCAAAAACATACAACACAAGCAAACGAAAGAACATAATACTAATGAAAATACTAACTGGATGACACAGTTCACAACAAAATTCATTTATTACACGAACCCCGTAAAAAACACAGGTAGCTGAGACATTGTGATGTAGGCAGTTTACTTGAGGCATACAATAAAGTATGTGAGGGACGGCATGTCCATCAAAGCAGCAGCTGCAAAATTCAAGGTGCCGTACCAAACACTAAGCGATCACATGCGTGGTATGATAGAACTTGAATGCGTCACAGTGGGCGTGTCTCAGATCTTCAGTGTGCAACAGGGAGCCTTAATCGTCAACCATATTGAGGAAGTGGCAAGTCTTAGATATACTTTACAAGACGAGAAATCGTCACCATGGCGACGGAGTGGTGATTCAAGCAAGGAATCAAGAAGCGAGGAGAAAATTTATTCCATCAAGTGGTCCAGAGGGTTTGTCAACCGCTGGTCGAAGTAGAAAGTTGTCAAGACAAAAAATATCTGTTTTGAATATTTTCATCATTACCAAAATTTTTGTAACCCCAAACAGATGACCCGCAACCCACAATTGGTGCCAAACACGAATTAAATAATGTTTTAAACGTTTCGAATCCTAGATTCTTGTTGTCACGGAATATTGAGCATATCTTCCCTAACGCTTTACCAGAAGCTTCAGATAACGTATTCAAATTTTCTTTGAAGTCAAGGTGTTGATCCAGAATACAGCCTAAATATTTTCATGAGGATTTATAACTGATGACACTGTTCAAAACAAATTCAAAGTTGCTTCTAGGCATAGACTTAGCTCGAAAATGGACAACATTAGTTTTTGCCATGTTTACAACCACTCTCCACATTTTACACCAGTTGTTTAAAACCTTCAGCATCTCTTGCATGTTATTTCCATTCTCAGACAAAAGTGCAATATCGTCGGCATAAAGAAGCACTGAAATATTGTTCGGGTCACATTTGACACCTTTATCCATTTTTTAATGTCCAGAGCTTAAGTCATTTATGTATAAGGCAAAGCGTGTCGGTGATAAAACGTCCCCCAGACTGACACCATTTTCAGGAGTGAACCAACCACTATACAGAGTGCCATTTAATCGTATACAGTTAAACAGACTTCTGTAAATCATACGAATTGTAACATACATTATACCATCAATATTATTTTGCAGTAGTTTATACTGAAAACAAAAGTTCATGGTTTGTCCATGCTTTTTCCATGTCCACAAATGTCACAAACGTAGAAAGGATAGACGACTATCTTGTTTGAATAATTGATGACAGGACATGATAAGTGATCAATACAGGACCGTTGGCTTCGAAAACCATTTTGTTCGTCATCTAAAATATTGTTCTGTTCACAGAAACCTAAAATTCTATTATTCAACCCAGCACGGAAGATTTTATAAATATTTAAAGGAAGCCAAATCCCACGGTAGTTCAAAGGTAATCTAGGGTCGTCTGTATAATGCTTAGGTATCGGTATTATAATTGCCAGAAGACATTAGTGCACTTTTAAAAGAATCATTGAACAACTGGGTTAGAAAAACAACAAAAGTTTCGAATCTTTTAAAACAGCTCATAAGGTATACAGTCATAGCCGACGGCTTTGTTATTCTTTGTTTTCATAACAACAGTTCTAACCTCATCAACAGAGATTTCACAATTTAAGCCATGATCACGTATATTAGAACAATCATTTTCTAGCTGCTTGCGTAAATTCAAGGTTTTCAAATAAAATTCATCATCAAATGGTGTGTTTTCAGAAGTGCATTTAAATAGTTGTTCATAACCATTGTTCCATTTATTTAGAACAAAATTTCTATCAGATTTTATTTCATTGTTTGAATCCAAGACTTCCAGTGAAGCTTCGCTAAACTGTTTTGGTCTCAGTGTTTTAATATATGCCCAAAAATCCTTAGGATTTTCAGTATTCAGATTTTCAATTTAAATCTGAACCTTTAACTGGTATGAGCGTTTCGCGCATTCTAGTTTCTTGTCAAATTTATACCGAGCAGACAGAAATAGTTGTTTACAATGTGACCAGTTCCCGCGTCCTCTTTGACTTCTTGAAAGTTGTTTCTCAATGTCTTTTAATATTTTCCACTAATCAGTAAGTTCCAAATTCCAGTAAGGCTGATTCCTTTTAAATACTTTCTTAGTTTACGACTCGGATAATAATCCTTGTAGTCCAGCAAAGAATCCATTTCCTTTATTAATAGGTCAAGAAATGACTGATACACTATAACAAGTTTGTTCTGATGTTCATAGGATAATAATAAAGAAACAATTAAACATAAAATTTCTTCATTAAATGTCACATTATTACTAAGTTCTACAGGGTTATTGGTGTCATATTTACGTTTTTTCTAAAGAGTTACTGAATCTAAAGTTCTGTTGATACCAAATGAACATACTCCAGGCAAGGAGATTTTACACTTTAAAACAAGAAGAGGTGATCTAGTGCTTTACATCTTGGCCCAATCAATGCGTGGATATCTAACATATCAATAATATCAGAAGTCTTTGTAACAGAAAACGATATTCAAATTATTTTGGTCAGTTAAAATGTAATCTACAACAGCATTTCCTCTAGCCGAGACAGAGGTGAAGTTATCAAATTCTGGAGTAATTCTGCCATTAACAATAGCCAATTTCGAGTACTCATTGCTAAAATATTCAACACAGAGCCTTTTGCACTCAATAATGGCACTGAGAGACCGAAAAAAGACTGCATGTTCGAAAGAAAATAAGGAACTGATTCTATCCCAGAAGGACAACTCGGGGAATCACGAATCTGAGAGAAGTCTCAAGCAATTTACAAGTGAGCAAGTTTTCTGTGCAAATAATGGTGAAAAAATGGAGTCAAAACCATTCAAAAGAATTTGGGTATCACAGAGAGACCAAAATGTTAGAAGGAAAAGAAAAAAACGATGCCGTTACTCATTTTGCATGACCGCTATTCAGCCACTGGTGTGAAAAAAACTCATTTTCACTGATAAAAAAGACTTTACTCTAGAAGTCTCTAAAAATCGCCAATTACGTGTTTATGGGAAACAAAAACAAAGACATTCAGCCTTCTCGAATCTATCATGAGACTTCCAGTTTTTAGCAAAAAAGTTATGGTTTCCGCTGGAGTATCTTGGGAAGGAAAAACAAATATTCATTTTATTGACGCTGATAGAGCCAAACGTAACAGTCAACGCTACATGCAATTATTGGATGAAAATCTTCTCCCGGATTGTAGGCGACTTTATCCTGGAAACAACTGCGTGTTTCAGCAAGATGGAGCTCCTTCACACTCGAGCAAGATAACCCAGGCTCATCTGGAGGAGGCCACACCAAAATTCGCTAAAAAGGACGAGAGGCCTCCGCTAAGTCCTGATTGCACTCCAATGGACTATGCCATATGGGACTCTCTGAAAGAGCCGGCCTACCGGGGAGTGAGAGGCAACTTGACTGAGCAGGAGATAAAACACAGGATAATTATGTCGTGGGAGGAAATCTCGATGGAAGAAATAGGGAAAGTCATTTTGGTTGGAAGAAACGGCTCTGTTCAGTCGTGGAGGAAGATGGAGGCCACTGTAATAAACGAGCTTCCCTATATATTTGTTGATGATATCCTAAGGCTCACATCTAAGAAATTTGAAAAAAGTCGGTATATTCGTTGTTTAGAAATTACTTATAAAACAGTGGCTCATTTTTGGGGACACCTGATATAGTGTATTGGGGACGATCAGAAGCTAAGGACGCTTGTGCTTCACAATGGATCAAATGCGAAAAGCCTCTGGAGAAATCTCACATTAAGCATCCCCAAAAGAGCTGGTTCATATGGCCAAAACAGACTTTCTCTCTGCACGGTCATCTTTAAAATATCTGCGATGAGGTTCTAGGAAATTTAGCAAACTTTTTTGAAAATAGTCGGCTTAATCGCAAAATACCCAGTGGTAGTGCTGCAAGAGCATTGCTGCAAACGCACATATTGAGCTTAGGCAAAGTTTACAACTTCGTACTTTTAAAATGAGTTTGTGTAATATATCTTGTGGGGAGTCGTGTCCGAAGAAACATTCTTGAAAAAGTGCTACGGTGCTGCATCATCTTCAGCAATCCGGATGTGTCCCATAACGCTCAAATGAGTGAGGTCTTCCGGTACGTAAACATTAAAGGCTAAAGCCACCCGATTCATTTCGTTTTTATCGCTTTAATCTGTCAGTATCCGCATTAGCTGGTGTTCGGTCGATCTCGCTGAGACGAGAGATGTCGCATTTACAGGTGAGGATGGTGAGTACACTACGCGATGATGTTAGTCTATTGTGTTTCAGAAATCAGTTCAAAATTTGCGAATTTTCAATATTTTCTTCATGCCATTATTTACCTGATTCGCAGTTCACCACTGTAGCCACAGATAGTAGAGCAACTACGACTAGCATTGTTTGAGCGCAAGCCATTTCCTTGCGATAGACGTTCACCTGGCAGATAGTCCTAGACGTTCACAGACTGAATGCAGTTAAAGCATCAATTTCTTTTATTTTCTGGTACAGGGTGGAAAAACGTAAAAGTATAAGCAGGAAGATCGTTTGTCACCCTGTGTCACATAAGTACAACAGCTCACTTATCTTCAAATCTTCAAAAATGCAGCAAAATTGTGGTATTGATATGGGCTAGCCACGGCTAACGATAAAACTCGTGACGGGTATTAATGGGGTGAGGGTAATCATACATCTTATGACGGATATTTATTTTTTGTACGCAGTGTCATATGATGACAATAATCGAAAACTCTGTCTCACCTGACAACTTGTTAGTTTATTGTCGAGTTCATTATCGTCATGTGAGGGCTATGCTAGGCATCCACTTAGAGGGAATCTGGCGACAAAAACACAACTCATTTGTGCGGGTGATCAGACAGGTACATTGTTATGTATATTATGGTCAATTATTTCACCAAAACACGCAAGGCACTTTGTCCCATTAAGTAATTCATTGCATATGCACTCAGTGTAAAGGAATCAGTTAGGTTTGATGGAGAAGTCATGTTAGAAGCAGCCAACCAAGTCCAAGTCACTTGTAGTGATCCTTCTTTGAAACCAAGAGGGCTACCAAGCTCAAATATATTCCATTGCCATGGTGACCGCTTATATTTTGCCAGTAAAAACTGAAGCCATCTCTCATTTTAACTTAATATCATGCTAAAACAGGGTAGAGTTTAGTAACGCTAGGACCTTGCTAAAATGGAGCCAACATCACGCGTTCTCATTTAAACAGTACACACCATGGATTTTTGCACATTTTGAATTACCGGTGGCCACAGACTAAATGTATGACGTAAAATTTAGCTAGACCCATGTTTATTTTGTGTAATTAGCTCGAAATTTTGATTTTTCTTTCAATTTTGCCAATTTTCCCATTTGCCGCCTTGTGACGTCATGGGTTGAACACAAGAGATCAGTGACTAGCATTGAACAATAGCGGAGAGCAGGGAATTTGAAAGCGACAACGATTATGAGCAAGAATTGAACAAATACTATGAAGAAACGTACGGCAATGGTGGCCAGGATGAGGAAATGGGGTTGCACGAAAGCAAGAACAAGTTTAATGTGCTTCCGGCTGCGTACTTTTCTACTTTGAGCCTTACGAAATAGATCCTCCCGCGAGAGAAGCGGCCTCGGGCTCAGTGAGTCAACCCAGTCATCACAGACGATCCTGAATTAAGAGCTGATGTTTCTGAATGATAAATAATGTCCTTTATTGAACCTGGCTTTCATCGTAACGTCTCCTGTGACTGGAGTTGAAACAAGAGTCCTCAAAATGGGCAGAACACAGAGGGGCCCGGACCGAATCGCTTGGTCCACGATGACGTCCCACACTCTCGTTCGGCGCACGAAGCGATGCCACTTCTGCTCAACTTTGGTGTCCTCCGGAACACCGAGACGTTCTCCGCCTGGCTGCTGTTGCTGCAGCCTCCGGAAACACATCTTTTGATCCCTCTACGTAACCTGGTTCCCGGGCCTCACAAG
>NMRA01000086.1:475558-544296 GCA_002633005.1 Phoronis australis
TCGCGAGATCAAGATAGACTTAATGAGTACTTAATAACCACTAGATTCGAACTAAAATTTGAGTAAAAACTGTTTACGATTTCTAGTAAAACCTCGAACTCAGACTCGAACTTTTAGCTCTAATGCTGGGATCATTAACTGCCATCAATAAGCTCTCAAATATAAAATAAAAGAAACTTATCTCGAGTTCAAACAAAAGTAGAATAGAAAACAAAAAATCTTGGTCTCAGGTGTTACTTTCATAACAGTCTATGCTTTCACAATGCAGTGAATGTGCAACTTGAGTGGAAGTCGGGTCTTTAATAACCTATTCCCCCAGCACCACTGGTGTAGTCAGAATTATTCAATAGAGGTTGCCAAAATTGAAATTGTTGGCGACCAATGATTGTGACTGAAATGAGAGGGAACCTGGAGGCACTGCATGAACAAGGGACAGGGGAGCTAGGAAAGGTCTGCAATGAAGAGGGTGTAGCCTTGTTGTGCGCCCTATGGCTAGTATGTTAATGCCTTAGTACTTCAGTCTATCCCTAAACTAGACCATATTTCTAATCAATACGTCAGCAAAATAAAGTTCCCAATGGTTAGACAAATTTCTTGGCATGTTGTGTTTTTTAGCCTATGAGTGTAATATTTCTAGGAACACGTTAATGGTGTCACAGTTTTTAATTTTGAGTCAACGTGAAGGTGTTTGCCAGTGCGAATGTTCTGAAGCATTTCACACTGCCCAACTCTTGCCACGAGGAGGCCCCCTCAATAAGAGTCAAATTTGTAATTTTGAAAAACTTTTCGAAAAGACCGAAATGTTGACTAAAATCACTGCTGTATTATGTAGATCATAACATCAAGAATGAAACACTAGCATGTTGCTCAAAACACTGAGTAAAACATAATGGTAATAGTCACATACAGGGCACCCCCACTTTGAGAACCAGTGTTTTCTACTGCATAACAAGAACCTGATTTTCACTGAATAGCAGGCGTCAAAACTTGTTCTCAAAATTTGGATTGCCAGTGAGTGACTACTGCCTGGATAACAATCAACCCACCTAAAGCACAAAGAACCCGTCGATTTGGGCTACGTGACCCAACTTAAAGTCTCTGAAGTACCCTGACCTCCCAATTTTGAAATGTGAGATGTTTTTGCAACAAGTCATTTCAACAAACCAGGTTTTTAAAGTTCACTTTCTTACAAAGTCTAACTCCAGGATGCTTTGATTACAGCGAACCTTAGTAGTTTCTGAATGTTTTAGAATGGTTCTGGTTTTGCAATTAGACTGAAATTAATAGATGATTCTTTCAAACTGCAACACTTGACATCATGTGATCGTGGAAAGCAAAAAAATGAAACAGTTGACGAGTCGGGATCCAGGATAGACTTCCATTGAGGCTCTCACCAAAATGGGTCAGTTTTAATGACTGTGCCAACTCACAAAAGGGTGAGGTTTTATCCTGATGATTATGCTAAAGAGTGGGTATAATCCTAATTTCAAGGCAACAAACACCCTCCGAAATAATAATACTCTGTACGATGGCAGTCATTGCTGAATGGCACTGCCAGAAGCGATACTGTCAGTCATTATAAAACTATTGCTAGACTGCTTAATGTTTGTGTGTTTAGGACCATTGACTGTATTTTTATGCTCCTGACTTCTGTTAGTAGTGACAAGTGTGCCAGTCTATTATACAATGACAATGAATAGCAGAATTTCAGCATTATCCTTATCTAACCCACTAGTTCAACTTTCACGGTATTTACGGGAGCTTATATAAACTTATTATAACATACATGAACATGTTAACATACGAGAGGGTGAGCTCTGAAAAGATCGAGACAATCTACCGTGGCCGCGACACACTCAGCTACTCCTTTCCCACTATTCGGTGCTACAGTTTTCCTAAAATGACTGTTGTTGTGGGTGGCCTACCTAGGCTAATGGTAATGGCTATTAGCCTATTTCTTCCACAAAATATTTCGTAAAAATCTTCAGAATCCAGCACAGTATACAAGATAATTATCACAACATGTTTCGTATACATTACTGGTGATGTTTTCCTTGACTCGTTAGCTTTGAAATGCGGGAGTTTGATGAAAACAGAGATTTAAACAGCTGTAAATCCATCGACATTCTTTTACTGGAAGTCGCCATGTTGGTGAACTAGTTTGATCTATTATACAACTGACCAATAGAATGCCTTGTTTCTTGAAATCGGAACAGCCAATGATATTGCAAGAATGCGGATGGAAAAGTGTCCTGTAGCAGACCCCAACCAACCTCGAGGGTCTGTGCAGGAGACTAACTCTGTCCCTGCCAGCCTTCACGAAGTCTCGTGCAGTCTTCTTAAAATTAAAACCGTCGTTGGTCGTCGCAGCCCGCACTCGTGCCCCAGATATCCCTAACTGAGAATGGGTCTTTAGTTAGATTCAAGAATCACGACTGGCAGTCATTGGAACTGAGCTCTTTTGTTAACAATATAATCAATGTTTTAGGAACTGTTCAACTCTTGAACACCCTTTTAATGGTTATTAAATGGACGCAAACAAGGTAAAATGTTATTTATGTTAGTTCCGACTCATTAGTAGACGCTCAAGAGTAATGAACAGTTTGAGTTCTTGTCTAGGAATTGTGGACATTCGAAGTAGTGAACTTTCTAGAGAAAATTCGGAGTAGTGACGCTTCGGAAAAGTGACATGAATAACCTTGGAAATTTTTTCCATCAAGTTTCGGTCACTAGTATGAAATCTGCGAGGCTGAGCACCATTTACACTTGGAGAAGACTAACTTCGTTGATCAAAGTTTTAATTAGGTCTAGACTTACTTTTTCTTAATAACGTGAACAATCGGGGATTTCTCAGTGCAAGAAAACTTAATGTCTGGTTTCTGAGAAACAACAGAGCAGTCAGTGAACTTACCGTCGGCGTGTACTGAATTTGAACGGAAACGCACACTATGCATGTCAATCCACCAATCCACAATAAAAGTGCATACCGGATGAACAACATATTTGACGATCTCTTTCAATTCGAAATTTGAAAATGCCTGCATACCGTGAATAATACGCTTACAAGGAAGTCGCGCATTTCTAGATATGCGGGAATTTTCACCGCTCGTCCTTCTGAGCGGCTTGTACCACAATCAAAGAGAGCACGGCGCCGGAATCAAATACAATTGTGATGACCGTATTGCCCGATGCGAGCATTAATCACTAATTTTCGTTATAAACGAACACCACGGCGGTATTCAGCTAAAAAAAACAACTAAGTAGGCCTACGGTTTTCGATTTTTAAAAATCGATGAAATAATAATCTAAAAACTACAACCATTGGGTACGATTGAAGATAAACTACCGCGCGTATTGATATACTCGGTGGATATACAAACGCTGATCATAGTTAACAATATCACATGGATTCATTTTTAATATATTTCTTTCGATCTCGAAACAGTTGTTGTGCCCACTTTTCATTTTTTATTACTGACAAAGAGCTATAATAGTTATATAGTCAGTGCCACCGAAATTGTCCAGAGATTCCAAATCTTCAGCTTGGTTATCTTTGCACTTTTGTTTTTATTTTATGATTTGAGTTCTAATAAAGATTAAACTTTAATGATGCGTGAAATGTTTAGTGTACCTGTAATGTGGTAAGTTTAGGGATCGGCTCACAATGAACTTAACTCATTAAGTTTAGCTGGCGATCAAAATCTACCACAGTTTTGGTATTTCAAATTTAAAACTTAGATAAAAAATTATCAACCCGTTTCCGGTAAGCAAAAAAAAAACAAGTGGGCAGAAGCATTAAAAATTAAATAAAGAAAACCAATATGAAACTTATCGTTCCCTTGGGAAGTGGTCCTTTGTGAAGATAAACACAAGTTAACCTTTTTAGTCATTTCGTAATATTTATAATATACCAAGTTAAAATTACTCTCCACAGTTGCAGGCTATAACTCTGCAAATGTCAGAGAAAACAAAAATGGGTGTACTAACAACAACCATTGTTGAGACAGTAATGCTAGCAATTACCTTTCCACTTCATTAGCTCAGATCTACATCAATACAAAGGGCATGCTGAATAGGCATCGCAAAAATTGTCTGGGGCTTAGGGAATCAGAGCGGTCACCAGTGTAAGCGAAAAGTTTCTCCACATGTCCACTATCGCACTATGTTAGCAGGTAAGTGGTGGATCTACGGGGGGGTTCAGGGGGCTTAAACCCCCCTCCCCCCTTGGGCCAGGACCCAAAAATCAAAAAAAAAACAAACACGTCTCCAGCAAAACAAAAACGGCACCGGCAGCGTGTGTAAACCCCAAGTAAACCAACTTGGAAAAAATGAGGAAAAATATAATCTTTTGCTTTGTGAATTGCTGTTATGAAAATCAACGCATTTCGAGTCTTCGTGGCTCATCGGCAAAACGCGCGGAGATCAATTGTGCGCACGCTTCCGTCGACACTTCTGAAGTAGCCAAGCATTTTAGATGAATCCACCGTTGAAAGAGCAGCTCTAAAGCTGATTTATTTAGGTACTATAGTTTCTTTACTCTAAGATATGTTTTGATTTGATTAGGGGAAATATTGTGGTGCCGCAACCCTGATATTCAGTCGAATTTACATGCAACTTTTTAACCTCATCTGTCATGCCGTGTCATTCTATTACACTCCACACGTTTGTAACTCGAATTTGACTGGTGTATAGTAAAGTTGCCTTGCGCAATATCATACAGTGTTCATGTACATGTAATATTTTTGAAAAAATCGTTGCTATTGTGGCGGGCACCGTGGTCTGTGTATGAAAACCTCTTTCAAACACAACTCTGTGTTAGGGTTTTACGTGGGTTTATTCTAGAGATCTACAAGATACATCTATTCAATATGCTGTCTAACTCTCAACTGAAAACTTGTTTGTCAGAACTAAAGATCATATGCTCATGAGTCATAATCAGATTTCAGAGAATTGTTTTGAACAACTTACACAATCTATGATTCTAGCTACCAGTGCCATATAAGGTTATGTTTTGGACTCTGCAAGTTTAATGAAAACCACGAACATAACAGTCTGGTCGCGAGTCCGTTTGAAGATGCACTCTAACAAGTTATGTATATACAAGGAATGACCAAGGGGCGCTCACATTGATAAAGTGACCGCATTCGCGAACAGTGTACAGTACCAGAAATTGCGGGGAGGCTGTACTTTCACATCAAAGTCTTGCGGGACACGTGCGATGTTCAATAGGCCTCCGAAGAAGCCCTAGTGCCGACCTCAACAACTACCGTCTTTCTACCTGCAATAAGCAACATTGCCGTTTTCTATACTGGAAATTTCCGCAGAAAGGCCCACCCGACGAAACGCCCATGGCCATGGGTATTTATTTGATGTTAATACTTCGGGTTTCAAGCGTTCAGATATTGGGACGTTTATTTCGAAAATTGCAACAGATGCAAATAGATCCTGGGATACATCATCAAGGTTTGAAGTAGTTCATGATGAACGGATCAAATTTAGTTGCGCATGCTGTAAGTGTTTTGAATGGACTTGGCAACCTCAGGGGGCTTAGTGCCAACTGAGCTGCGAAACGAGATGCTGACATTGTAGAAGCTTAAAAGCTCATTGACACAGCAGTTGACGAAGCGCAAGTGTTGGGAACAAACATCGAAGATGTCTGGGTAGAACGGTTCTAAGACGAGCAAACCATTAGATCCCATATACAGATTCCTTGGCAGCCTAGACAACAGAAAGATAGGACCAACGTTCCTGAAGAAACACCCAGGTAATAAGTTATAATTCTACACGGTTTGTATATAATGTCGGTTTTTATGCTTGTGTAGGCCTACAATGAAAACGAAATAGAATTTATTTTGAACATGCCAAATTTACCCAGTACAGCAAAGAGTCTACGAGAGCACAGAAACTGATTCTGGTTTGTATTTTCACTTGAGTCTATCTGCTTCATATCCAAAATCTATTTCACGTAGTGCGTAGTTAAATCTGTACTCAATACTTGTTTCTTTCAGTGAGTACTACAGCGCGAAAACCCTTCCTAGACAACCTCTCGCAACAGTTGACCACCAGATATGTAAAATACATGATTGTATGAGCAACCACTGGGGATTAAAAAGGATCTAGAGAGAAGTTTTCAATTCAACGTTTTTTGCAAAGTACACTTTAGGTCTCGCGACGGACCAGGCCAGCTTGATTTATGTAGATATTGAGTTTCAGTGTACTTCTGGTCCCTCGGCGAACTAGTCTTGTGCGTTTTTTTACCAAAGTGGGCTTTATAAAACTATTTATCTAAGTCAGTGCTGTTTGGTCCCGCGACAGTTCGACTATATTTATAGGGATAATAAGCACAGGTGTACTTTTGGTCTCGTGACGGACCAGGCCAGAGCTTTTGTGTACTCTCAGTGTACATCTGGTCCCTCTGCGAACTGGTCCTGTATATCTTTTCACCACGGTGTACAGAATGTTTCAGTTTCGTGAAACTGTTTTCAGATGATTTGTTTCCTGATACATTTGACGTTTTTCAGTTGTTGTCAACGTGATTCAGCTTAACAAAGCGATAATTAATTGTTTATTGACGCTTTTAATAATAGACCATGAGCTGAGAGCACCATCGTTTGCCAGTTTTTCTCGTAACGAGACAGAACACATGTTTATTTCCGGACTAACAGTTCAGGTCGTCGTTCCTAAACAGCTTGAGGCTGTTGCGATCATCTGATATTCAAGTTTTTACGCCCCGTCGGTGCTCCTTATGCTCTTGAATATTTGGTGGTTGTCTAAACCCCCTGTATACACACCACACTTTTTCGTATGCTAAAAAGGTGTGTGAAAGCAGATGTNGTGTGTATACAGGGGTTTAGACAACTACCAAACATTGAAGAGGAGCACCCACGGGGCGTAAAAACTTGAATATCAGATGATCGCAACAGCCTCAAGCTGTTTAAGAATGAAGACCTGTACTGTTAGTCCGGAAATAAACATGTGTTCTGTCTCGTTACGAGAAAAACTGGCGAACGATGGTGCTCTCAGCTCATAGTCTATTACTAAAAGCAACAATAAACAATTAAGTATCACTTCATTAAGCTGAATCACGTTGACAACAATTGAAAAACGTCAAATGTATCATAAAACAAATCATCTGAAAACAGTTTCACGAAACCAAAACACTCTGTAAGCCTACACCGTGGTGAAAAGATATACAGGAGTAGTTCGTAGAGGGACCAGATGTACACTGAGAGTACACAAAAACTCTGGCCAGGTCCGTCACGAGACCAAAAGTACACCTGTGCTAATTATCCCTACAAAAATAGTCGATCTGTCGCGGGACGAAACAGTACTGGTTGAGACAAATAGTTTTACAAAGCACACTTTGGTAAAAAACATCACAAGACTAGATCGCCGAGGGACCAGAAGTACACTGAAACTCGATATCTACACTGGATTGGTCCGTCGTGAGACCTAAAGTGTACTTTGCAAAAAAAATTGAATTGAAACTTCTCTCTAGTCACGTTTTAATCCCCAGTGGTTGCTCATACGTGTAGTTTACACATCTGGTGGTTAACTGCTGCGAGAGGTTGTCAAGGAAGGGTTTTCGCACCGTTCTATAGTACTCACTGGAAGAAACAAGTATTGGGTACAGATTTAACTACGCACTGCGCGAAATAAGATTTTGGATATGAAGCAGATAGACTCATGTGGAAATACAAACCAGAATCAGTTTCTGTGCGCTCGTAGACCCTCTGGTGTACTGGGTAAATTTGACATGTCTAAAAATAATTTCTATTTCGTTTTCATTGTACACAAGCACAAAAAACCGACATTATTACAAACTGTGAATAATTATAACTTATTACCTGGGTGTTTCTCCAGGAACGTTGGTCCAATCTACCTGCTGTCTAGACNTGTTAATATTTATAGTATTGAAACTGTAGATTAGATAAGCATCTCTCATATTATTATAGTTTTAGATTTTTATTTTCATACTAAATATAATTGTGATTTAAATCTAATCAACAATTTTCTTTATAACGGTGTTATTTGCAAAGTTCTTTTTTGCAACACATGACAGTGGATCAACTTACCCCGGTGCTATGCACAATTTGCCCCATGTGTGGGGCAAGTCGTGCCACCTGACTAGGATTTTTGGCTGGCCGATTCCACAGTGTCTTCTGTTTAATCACCAAAGAACATTGCTACACTAGGTACAGCAGACATTAATGTATGTGCTTGGATACCAAATAAATGCAAAACACTACTACCTTAATTGTAGTGCAACCAAATGCGAAAAGTGGCACAACTTGCCCCACTCTCTACAGCTAGGTGCCACAGACCTCGAAATTTCTCACAGGCATGGTAGTTCTGCTCATTACCTCATCGTGAAACTGCTGTATCAACATGTAGAGCTAAAGACCGGATGGGTGGCATGAAAAATCTGGGAATTAACTGACACTCGCCTTGCCTGTTGCAGATGTTTAAGTGGAAAACAATCTAATAAACTTCATTTTCTTGTATAATCCTCCGCCTTTTCTAGCAAAGAAAAGTTATGTCCTCATTTTGAAAGCAATACCCTCGTGACATGCACCAGGGAAAAAAGCTATGTAGTTATCTAATGCCACCTGAGCATACTCACTTTTTTCTTCACAAAACTGATTAAAAGAGCTCTTGCCCTTAATATATAGGGACTTTTTCTGTTATATATCCTCCCCTCAACCTGCTTCCGATAGTTACTGATCCAGTTCTAGCAAAACAAAACATTGAGTAATTAACCATCAGAATACACAAGTACAATGTAACGATCAAAACACACAGCCTACCTTAGAACAACTTGTACTGGTGCAACTTAGCCCAATTTTAAAATCCGTCCACCCTCACGCACACATCTGGGGTGCCATACAGCGATAAGAAGTGGCGCACTTACCCTCCCTCGATAAGGTTGACTAAGATGCATCAAGTGGGGCTAGTTACACTAGTTTGAATAACGTCCAGACAGCCCTCAAATCTAGGACAATTCAGATAGGAGTAACTTGTTCTAGGTAAGTCTGCGTGTGGAAGGCACTAAATTGAGTTACCAAACTTAAGCAGTGGCAGAAGTGTGATTAATTTCCAGAAGAAATGCCAAAACAGCCAATGTAATAGCGCGCAGTGTCTACAGTATGGTGCTCGAAAGTGGAAATGGTGATGACATATTCCAGGGGGGTTCCATTTGGATTGCAACAAAACTATCAATTGTCAAACCGCAAGTAAACTTCACACGTTGCAGAGGTTAGAACTGCACAGTGCACACAAGCAAGTTCCGAGTCAGAGAGCAGTCAATTAAGAGTTTGACAAAATGGAAGTTTTAAGAGCAGCTGTCATGTCTCATCTCCATTATTTAGCTTCAGCGCCACCCTTTGATGATGTAACATGAAACATGCAACATAATGAAAGACATCAGAATTGGAGGTAAGTGGACAAAATTATTTACACAACAGAGACACAAGTGTAACACTGTGTTTCACGCAAGTCGTAAAAACCATAAAAATCGTAGCAGGTCTGCATTGGAGCAGTGAATCAATTTTGCAAATGATCCATTACCATTTGACTAAACAACGTGACAGCAGTAACGTGAATTACTTAATTGGCTCTCAAATTCCTGGAGTTCTTCCCGCTGTACACCTTCCAACCTTCATCTCCAGGAAAATAGATAAAATGATAATTTAAATACGCATCTGGTGTCGTCTCATACATTTCATTTGAATTTTTCTAATACTGAAAGGACCGCAAGCACATTTGCCTACATAATCTGAACTCTGGTGTAGATTTACTAAGTCTCACCTTTATTCGCTTCGCACCACAACCTAAACGTGCTGCCACATCAACGACCATAGGGGAATTCTCCCGCCTCATTCCTGCCTCCCACGACTCTATGAGAAGATCCCTTTCACTTTGAGTGAAGAATTGCGGCAAAATATTCCAACTCATAAATATTGACAAGTGAGTAGTAAAATAATGTAACTTAATGGAAGAAAATACGACATATCTAAAAAGCATCACAACACGTGATGAAGACTGAGACACAAACTAACGTAGAAGTGACAAGACACATTTGTGACTCAAGCACAAGAGACAAATTGTTGGTTAAGGAACGTGACATGATGCACAGTAGACCACGAGATATACTGTAGCATCTGGCCATGTTAGCTCCAAGAATATGTGCTATCCAGCAGAGTAATTTGTATGTTTCTTAGACAGCCACACCTGAGCACGGCAGGTGGTGAGGACGCCTGTGATTGGGAGGTGGAATTTTCCTAACCCTGACTGAAATATTGCCGGCACAGGCACCTTTTCCTTTCCATGAATGAGGGCCCTGTACGTGTACACAATACTAGAGTCAATACAGACTGCTAGTTGCCCTAACAGGTAATCAGTGAATAACGGCCCGTTATTGAGTGGAAAAGACTGGTTCTCAAAATCAGGGACCGCTACCGGATCGACAAGCTCCCTGCCAGATTGCCTAAAATTAAGAGCACATTTGAACATGGAATATAATTTACAGAAAATTGCTTCAAGGGTTGTAATTTACTGCAATGTTGACGATTAAAATTATCATAACAAAACAACTCACCTTCGCTCGTTTACTTGTAGCAGCAACAGCTGTGCGTACATCGTGCAACTCGGCCATTTTGAAAACGCGCTTAAACGTCTGGACGAGAGTAACGTAAAATCACGTTTCCTTTCACTACGACTTCTGAGCAGATTTCACCGTTTGGCTAGAAGGCTCGAACGGTTAAGCACATGCTACAAATTTATAAAATTCGCAGGTCTGAAAGCCGTAACGGCAACCTTTTCCGTTACGGCTTAGACCTTGTTACGGAGTATGGATCGGGTGACAGAACGGCGCGAAAACCCTTCCTAGACAACCTCTCGCAACAGTTGACCACCAGATGTGTAAAATACATGATTGTATGAGCAACCACTGGGGATTAAAAAGGATCTAGAGAGAAGTTTTCAATTCAACGTTTTTTGCAAAGTACACTTTAGGTCTCGCGACGGACCAGGCCAGCTTGATTTATGTAGATTTTGAGTTTCAGTGTACTTCTGGTCCCTCGGCGAACTAGTCTTTTGCGTTTTTTTACCAAAGTGGGCTTTATAAAACTATTTATCTAAGTCAGTGCTGTTTGGTCCCGCGACAGTTCGACTATATTTATAGGGATAATAAGCACAGGTGTACTTTTGGTCTCGTGACGGACCAGGCCAGAGCTTTTGTGTACTCTCAGTGTACATCTGGTCCCTCTGCGAACTGGTCCTGTATATCTTTTCACCACGGTGTACAGAATGTTTCAGTTTCGTGAAACTGTTTTCAGATGATTTGTTTCCTGATACATTTGACGTTTTTCAGTTGTTGTCAACGTGATTCAGCTTAACAAAGCGATAATTAATTGTTTATTGACGCTTTTGATAATAGACCATGAGCTGAGAGCACCATCGTTTGCCAGTTTTTCTCGTAACGAGACAGAACACATGTTTATTTCCGGACTAACAGTTCAGGTCGTCGTTCCTAAACAGCTTGAGGCTGTTGCGATCATCTGATATTCAAGTTTTTACGCCCCGTCGGTGCTCCTTATGCTCTTGAATATTTGGTGGTTGTCTAAACCCCCTGTATACACACCACACTTTTTCGTATGCTAAAAAGGTGTGTGAAAGCAGATGTTCCAACAAAAATTTTTGCTGGTGGTGTGACTCACACCCAGATGTGCACAATGTGGTTTCACGAAACTTATGAGCCATGTTCATGTGACGAAATCGAGAAGGATTTTTAATTATCTTAAGAAAAACTCCAGAGACATGTTAAGTGCCAGAAACTTACCAGGATGCATGGAAATTTCACTGTTTGGCTACAAAAACAAAAAATTGTCTTACGCGGGGAAACCCCCCTCCCGACCTCCCCCCGCTCGGCTCCTCGCGCCTCGGATTCGACCTTTGCGGGAATTCTAACCCCCCCTTACTGAAAACGTAGATCTGCCACTGCAAGTACACCAAAGTAGAACATAACTCGTCATTTTATGCTCTTTTGTTTCTTGGTCGATTTTAAAGCATTCACACCGCACTAGGGGGCCTACTTTTTGTGAGCGCTCTCGATGCTATATAGCTTCTAGCGCCTCCTTAATTTGTTACCCTGGGCTGTAGCGACCAAGCACGTTCAATGCCGATGAATAACATAAAGCCTCTTCTAATCGTCTGTAAGATCCTGTTGTCTACGCAAACGTCACTGGTGCCGGGTACGGTCCGATTATTGTGTGAAGCAAATTCAAAACGATATTAATTTGATTATGATCGTGCTTATAGCAGTAATAGTAGCCGCAACAATTTTGTTGTTGTTCTTGTCCATTTATATCCCAAGGTACCTAAACTACACGGTCAACGGACTCAAAAACACGGGAACGGACGGGACGCATGAACACGACTCACGGACCGGCAAACACCGTCCACTGACTCACAAACACGGGAACGGACTCACAAAACACGATCCACGCACCCAAATACACGGGACACGGACACATATTCACGAGGAAACACGGTTAACAGACTGCGAAACACGGTTTACGGACAAAATGTCAACTTCAGCGTTGACAGCTGTGTAATGGGTGCGAGATTAAATATATTTCTGATATTATTTTTGTCTGTACCTGTCTTATCCTATGCAATAGGCTAGGGCAGGACCTTTTCCGCGGGGGGTTCGATCGAACCCCCGAACCCCGCCCCCCTGGCTACGGGCCTGGAGTGTGTGACAAGCATTTTTGCCACTGGATTACGAAAAACGGATATGTACGCGGAATCGGTGACGGTTCCTGCAAAGCAACCCCTGAAGAAGGGTGCCATACTGTTGCTGTTGATTCCCGGCAGTACCCCGTCGGCGCCATCCCCGAGAAGTGCATTTTGAAGCGAGTGGCCTCGCGAGCTGTGGCCTCTACGGATGCGCTTCATATACTGGCACCCGTGCCTCCGAACGTTTCCCAAAGCGTGCAGTGATTTGCCCTGTGCTGGTGTTGTCTCCAACCCAAAGCCTGTAAGCAGTTCTGCAGTGATGTTGAGTATTGGTAGTGAATACACGTCATTGTCGACACCCAGTGGGGAAGACAGTTCGTTGTCCAGTGGTCAGGCCGGTGAGCCAAACTTTGATAAGTTTATTGTGGACTTCACTACAGTATTGCAGCTATTAGAAGGTGCCAGGTGTGTGGCGAGGGAGTCACACGGTTGGATGTAAGCGGTTTGGGTGCTCAGTGGGAACAGCATATGTATTCCATTGACTAGGTCGGCATGACAGGGCACACCTTGCATTTGCACCAAGACGTCCCACCATGTCTGTCCTCAGTCTCTCCCTCATCCCTCTCAACAGCTGTCTGTATTCTGCCTCACAATACTGGGGCTCAAACATATATATCCATCCACTGCTATTACAAACTAAGACTTCTAAATCCAACGTAACTGGGTTCTCTAACGACCAAGTTTGTCGTAAAATACTCGTCCATGGGAAGTGGTGACGACAATTTTAGGAGACCAGCACAACATAACAGTAGAACAGATCCTCACTGTAGGCCTAACTCGAATGACTAGAAACGAAATGGCGGGAAATTCCTAACCCCCTAAACATCACTTTCGGTGTAGTGCACGATCAATTAATAAAATTACGGGGAGCCGTAGATAACTGAAGCACATGTCAGGGTTAATCAGCGAATTGTATTTTTACTAAACATGACACGAAAAAAGGTTGCCTTCCCCTTTAAAGGTAGTTCAGGGTCTTGGGCATGGGAGGCGCGGCACTGAAAAAAGAGGGGGCTATACCCTCCAGCCCCCCTGTGGTGCACCACCCATAGACCATGGGCGTCGGATCACTGGAAAAGGTGGGGGCTATAGCCCCCCAGCTCCTTATGGTGCGCCGCCCATGTTGGGAAGAACGGACGGGATCTTGTTTCGATGTAAAATTCGATACGTTGTCTTGTCACAGCGCAGTCCCCATCTTTGTCTCGATCACCAGTTACCCTTTTCCCCCCAACACCTTCCCTCATTCTCCACGTACAATTTAGCTGTGGAAAGTGGCCTAATTCCTGTACAAATTTTTAACAGTTTTGACCAGTTTACAGCCACCTGCGATGGTGTAACTAGAAAACTAAACTTAAATTTGTTGCAAAAATTTTATCCACTTAACAAAACAACCAAAAAGCATCAAGTTCTGCGTTTCTTTTCGAGCCACAAATGTCCCGCTATAATTAACGTACAGCTGTACAAGTTTTCGCAAAGATAACGACGTCAGTTGCCTTGAAACTATTCAAATGGCACGAACACCGTACTAACTACGACTATCCAGAAATCTACCAAATAAAGCCCTGAACTACAGCATGTGGATACTTACACACATCTCGTCTACAAACCCGACCGTCAGCTAAACTAAGTCGAAAGTAACTTTTTCAATTCAAAGAAAAGACAAAAATGAAGGGCCTAAGTCAGTTGTCAATGTTACGAACACACTAACTCTTAATTTTAGAAAATTTTCTAATAAATAATTGTACAAAATTTAGTGTAGATTGCTCGTTCCTTTTACTGCATATTGGACTTATTGCTAACCTCTTCACTTTCTGGTTTCAAATCAACATTTACACTATGTTAGTCACGACGTACACCATTGAACAGCATGGCTCTTGGCTTGAAAATGTTCATCAAATCTCGTCGTAAAGTTTTGTTCATAACGACGAAAATGGTGAAATTCACAGAAGGACACGACATGCGAAGTAAATGATTCAGGACATTTAAGTCGGTAATATTCGCCACCACAGTTCTGAACATAACTGGTAAAAAGCTGGGAACGATGTAGTACAATAAATAGCCACAAAACAAAATTGCTACCATTTTCGTCACACGCCAGTCTTTTCTTGAAACAAATAGTCTTGCAGGTCGAACAAACACCTTTTGAGGTTTACCAATTTTGACAGATCTAAAGTCTTTCTCAGCCAGTTGTACGCTGTTACTAGCGGTGGATGCGGACTTTCTCGTATGACCGATAGGCTCGCTTGAGGACGGCGCCATCTCACTGGAAGTCGTTGGCAATGACTCATCTTTCATGGCATGTTGTACTAAGCGTTCTTCCCTTTGAGACGAATTCTCATTCATTTCATATGACTCAAAACAGTAGCGATTTACCCCCGTTTCGCCGAGTGGAACGTTTCCAAGCTGTTCGTGTGTGGTTTTGGTGGTTTTCGCGGAAGTAGTAGTAGCAAATAGTTTAGTAAGTAATGGCGCTTTGGTCGTTCTGCACGTCTGATCTTGAAGCTTATAAGTTGAAACCGGAAGCGTCGTGTTGATACGATTTCGGCTCTTCCTCACAACCCAGCAAATTCTCAGGTAGCAAATGGGAATAATGAAAGTAACAGGTATTCCTATTCCAACCGCAATAGTGTAATAAAAAGGTTTGCTTTTCGCGACGCACCTTAGTCTGTTCACATTGTACGTCATTCCGTCCAGAACAGCTAATATAATCGAACAAACAGGAATAACAAATACTGCTGCAAGGGAAATAATTAAAGTAACTTTTGGGTTGATTTTCACGTTGCGATGTGCAATATGTATACACCTCGTTATTGCTATGATAACCAAAAGTAAAGCTGTCCAAAAATTACGTAATATAAGGGCATAGCCTTCGTAGATACACGCGGATGAGTGTTTGAACCATTCTTCGTCAAGCAACGAAACGATGCGAAACGGTGTGACAGCAATCGAATCCACTACATGAACCATGACCAGAACAAACACCAAGCATTCGGAAATAAATTTAGCTGTCCTCTTGCGTAGAAACACGATAACAATGCCTAAATTTCCGACGAATCCAACTGCGACTAGAATGCATAAAACAACAACTGAAAAATACCTCGCAAAAGGTGAAAGGTGTGAAGATTTATCAAGAGTTGAGTTTTGTGAAATGTTGTCGCTGTCTTCCATCGCTCAACAAGTGCAAGTTGTAACTTGTGAGAAAATCGTTTTTATACTACTCTTCTGCGGATCGATTTGTAGGAAGGAACACTACAGGGTCGTCTAAAATGTCTAAACTCTAGTCGCAAATAGCGATTAGAATGCACTTAACGAGTTTTCCATGAAAAAAATCAAGTACCGTAGTAATTTGCCTTTGAAGGTAAATCAGATTTTCAGGGTGTAACTAATATGAACGCAGAAGATATTGTGCAAGTAATGCTTGAACAAAGTGGTCATTATCGGCAGATTGACGGTCACCATCGATATACTGGTGACATTTTGCTGTACAGGTTCAGCCGGACGTTTGATCTTATCTCGCATGACCATCGGAGGGTATATGTTTTTATTTGTTTTGGTTAGTGCGCCACAGTCTCATCGGGCCTACCAAACCACCGCCATTGTCAACTTTTTGCAGACGTGGCTCCTGCACATGAGCAACCCGTCGTCATCAAGTCCTACAGCCATTAATAGGGTCGACTCGTGGTTGGGTGTGGACGGACGATCGGAATGGATCCAGTTATAAATTAGCAGCATCCCGGATCACGCGATTCAATGGGTCGGCCGTATACTTTTGGTCGCAGATTGGATCCGGATAGGCCAAAGCCAAGTAGGGTCCAACACGATTTTCGATCACTGAGATAGGTGAAACCTCCGATCCGGTTCTCGACGTCCGGGGACTGCTACCGTGGTTGATAATCAGTGCGCGTAGCTGTTTGAATGGAATTACTTACAGTTCAGGTTGACGTTAATGAGTTAGGAATCATGTATGAATTATTTCATAGCTATACCGATGTGTGTAGCACGTTAATGAGCTCGGGAGCATATCCGGGAAACACTCTCAGTTCTCTTGTCATCTCTTGTGTAATCTTAATTTTTTCTCGACATTCTCTCATCTAACGATAGCCTAAGGAACCCGTTTTATCAAAGGCTGTAAGTCCTGGCGTCGTTGGCGCGATATTGCGAACGCAGCTCGGCATTGCGAAAAAAAATGTTGCAATTTTATTAGTATTCAAATTCAACTTCCGCTCTCTCGAGCCACGTCGATGCGTGCATCAAAATCAAAGTTAACTTACTACCGTCTTCGCCAAGTCGATTGGATTTAGACCTTTTTATAAAATGGCTTCATAAGAAGTAAAAGTTTATCGGCATTCGTTTCTGGTGTTATTTTATTGGTATACTACCAGAAACTAAAAAATATAAGATTCTTCATTTTGCTCGTGATGAAAAACTAACTTGTTTCGAAAGAGAGCTTTCGTTACATTGATTTGCGTTGAGATTCGTTTTACGATTTTTGGGCTAAAATATAGCGGTAAAAGATTCTTTAAATTTTGTTCAATTTGTACTGATTCTAGCAGATCCGCTGATTCGATCAGAAACATTTAATTCTCTTGATAAATTAACAACTTAGCGTATGGTACTTTTAATATCAATCATAAATCAATCAAGACAAAATTAAATAGTAGAATTCCCATGCGTATATGTTATATGTGTCTATGGTGAGTGAAAATTAACGACTTAGTGAGTGACGTATGCGTTGTGTAAAGACTGCTTTTATGTCGCGATAAAGGAAATGATTCGATATAAAAACCATATAAAAATGAAAAATCATTACATACTCAAAAACTCATACAGGGCTAATATTTTGTGCATGTGTTGGGATGCTGGCCCAAAGTACACTGTTGCAATATTTGCACTCAATGACTTTTGGTCACCGAATTATGACCTATTTAGCTTTAATGCCATATTTTGCATTCTTTCATGTCAGTAAATTTGCATTCTTGAACGGTAAGAAATCAGATTTAAAAACCTGGTGACAAAGTTTGGCATTGGTGGTCATGAAGACTCGTATAAGGTTAGTGAGAACATAATTTTTGCAACTCACAGATACAATAATTAAATTTCCAGCTGGGGAGAAAACACCGAGACCACTTTTCCTCGCTGGTCCCCTACGTGCCTAGCCAGCACGCAGGTATCACGCAGTGTCACGCGCTTTACAATTGATTGGTGTAACCTCAGCAGTCATCATTGATTAACTTTACAACACCGTGAAAAAATGGCGGACTGTGAACGATTTTTTGCTTTGTCATGCAAGTGGCGTCGCAGCAACTATTTCGTTTCTGCAGTGATGTTTAATAGCCGCTTGCTTGAATCACATACATGTACAATAAGCACATAACTGGCCGATTTAACCGGTGTACTGTTATTCACACTGTATGAATACACTTTTCCTGAACATGAATTTTAAGCACCGATTTGTCTGTACCGGCAAATGACCACATTTACCGACTTCAGTCCATCACTCATGCCAGTTTGCGTAAAGCGCTGCCTGTTGAGAATTCGACCAGTCAATCAGAAACGCCGGTGTACAAAAATTTCCCAAGGAAAATTAAAGGAGCATGCCACCCAAAAAACAACCTAATTTGTATCAATTTAGATCGAGTAGTTCTACTCCATAACGACACGTACGGTTGCGTTACCTGTGGCGGCAGACGGAGGTGTTGAAATTATCCAATGACGTCATCGGTTTCACACGCAGTCTGTTCAGCAGTTCACAACACGGGTTACTGTAGGCAATTACCATCGCCTCTGTTGGCCCGAACCAGAGGCGATGTAGAGGCTATAGGCGCTCTGTACGCCGGAAGCTTTTCGGCGAATTATGCCTCGCACCGACTAAACCATCAAAGTCNCATCGGTTTCACACGCAGTCTGTTCAGCAGTTCACAACACGGGTTACTGGTGTCAGCTTATCGCTTGAAGTCATCGTTTAACACCAATAAATCATAAAAATTCGATGTAAAACCCTTAAAAATACACCGAGTTCTTATAAAAACGTGTTGTTTTATTTCGCTCATACGGATTTATTGGTATTTGGACACCCCGTAGCCTACAAAGTTCGGCAGGCCAATAAGGTCCGTAGCAGGAGTTTGGGTCTGTTCGGAGATAAATTCGAAGAATTCTTCTGTGAATTACAGACAGGAGAACCTAGAACTGTGTTGTTTAGTCTTATGATTTTTGAGTTCTAAACACACAGAACGCTTGTTGTCGGCCAACCAGGGCTCGGAATCCGATCAGGCCCGTCGCGGCCGGACTGACTCGTTATCCCGGCCAGTGGCTCGGAACCCCGGCCATCAGGCCCGTCGCGGCCGCCGGGACTGGCACGAACATAAACCAGCTTGAGTTGGAAACTAAACCTCCAGTCAGGAAAAGACTATTATAGTGAGCCAAAGAAATAATGGGAATTAGCCACGAAACTGAAAATCTACTTACTTGTCGGGGGCCGCGAAGTCGGGTTCCCCTTCCAAAGACCGCCAGGGCAAGGGTAACAATGATTAGAATAATGTATTTGTATTTCTGAATAAAGATTCCCCTAATATGTGACCATAGATATAAAATCGAGTTATTGTTTCACAACAGCATTCTGTTAGCAAACACTGAATTAGCATGCGCTCACACGGCCTCAGTCGGTGCCCGGTCAATTACCTTTATTGCCGGCACCAAAAGCCGGTAACACAGTGGTTTATTCATTACTGGCTTCTCAACATTTGCACTCACAAATACTGCAAAGGCATTACAAATTGTATCTAATGAGACAGAATTTGTTTCAGTTTTATATAAGCATTGTTTAGGATAAGAATAATTCATTTTGAAACGGAACGCAGAATAATAAACGTCTACATGGCAACTCGCCCGGCGCCATCCCGACTTAGTCAAGAGCTCATCCGACGAAGACTTCACGGATCGGTTCGGTAGGTTTCACAGGCTATCAATTCGAACCGGATTTTACATTGATCAAGAAATACTAGAGAGGCGCCGTGAACCATATGCACAGGCAACGGAACGTATGGATACTTTTTTGGTAAGCCGGAATTCGTCAAAGAAATCGCAATCCACGAAATGCCGGCCACAGACACGGAGATGTTTCACGGCATCATACTTACTATTAACAGCGTACCTTTCATTCTTCACTACCACGATCCACTTCCTAAGCATTTCGGTCTCTCGAGGAAGTCGAAAAAACGATATACCCGCTTTCTTCGCAGCTTCATAGTTCGGACAAGCGGGAAGATGCACCGCGATATAGCGGCATTCACTCTGCAGACGAACCACTGACGTCGCTGCGTCGTTTCTCACCTTCCTCACGGGTTAACGCGACACCTCTCGGCAAGGTGAGATTGACCGTATAAGAGGCGATGTGGATATAGACCGATTAAGACTAATAAAATCGGGTGGCATTCTCCTTTAACACCACTAAATATGCTTTAATCGTTTGAGAAAAAGTAAAATGCACTCATTTCAAGGTTTCTCTTATTTAACTACACAAAAAGTTCAAAGATATTGTAAGCACAACACAAAATTGCAATAGCTGATCCTAAAGAGCACTAATCACTTCGTAGTCTCGTATTGTCTTTCTAAAGCTCGCTACCTTTAAATACCTGATTTCTTGCAGACGTCTTGTTTTTAACCTATTCTTGTAGTTAGATAATTTATGGATTAGATTACATTCTACGGTACTCTGTTCTCAGTATTATTTAACTATTTGATTTTCCTGTTCATTTTTGCTTCGTTTCTATAGTTTTATTAGCATTGTTTTATGTAACTTGTCTCAAAGATGGTTTTCATAAAAGCAATAAGGCTTTACAATGCATTTTTGCAGTATTTGATTGTCCGTTTTATTCTCCGTTTCTTTCTTTTTTTGTTTTAGAATTATTGTTCTCGTGTAACCTGTCTCAAAGGTGGATTTCATACAACAACCTCCCTAAAGGCCCTTTCATTCGGCAGTTTTAATTGTAAAATTTCTCTACTTTTGAACCCTCGATGTCAACAGCGGTTACTGTTCTCACAAGCTTCGGAGTTATCGCAAGGTGGCTGAGTATTTGCTGATCTGACCAAAGGCAGTATGTCGAGAACTCGTTCGGTGTTTTTTGGTGGTGTAAAAAATCAAGCAAACACAAGAGTAAATTAAAACAGAATGTTATGCCAAAATTATACATATTGGAACGAAATATCAACAAGTGTTAAGCAGACACCGTCCGCTGTTGGCAAACGCAGTGATACCTGCCGATAACTTCGGTGGCAACGAAGTTACGTATTCCCTGTCTAGCAAGGCGTCGGCGCTTCACTGTTAAATCAATGTCTTTAGTCCAACTTATGCTGTTATTTTGATGCAGTGTGCTTTTGAAGCGAGAGAACGGGTATCACCCATGTACTAAAGAGTTGGTATATTGTGTGTAGATGACTATGTTTTGTTGCAGCGGACACATTGTTCACTTGGTTGNTAAAACAGAATGTTATGCCAAAATTATACATATTGGAACGAAATATCAACAAGTTTTAAGCAGACACCGTCCGCTGTTGGCAAACGCAGTGATCCCTGCCGATAACTTCGGTGGCAACGAAGTTACGTATTCCCTGTCTAGCAAGGCGTCGGCGCTTCACTGTTAAATCAATGTCTTTAGTCCAACTTATACTGTTATTTTGATGCAGTGTGCTTTTGAAGCGAGAGAACGGGTACCACCCATGTACTAAAGAGTTGGTATATTGTGTGTAGATGACTATGTTTTGTTGCAGCGGACACATTGTTCACTTGGTTGACTATTGAATAAGATGGTCCCAGATAAACACGTTTCAATATTTATGTAGGATTGTCTGCAAGAAGTGATAGTGCAATTTTGACAGAATTACAACTTTTGAGGACGAGTTCAATAAATCTCGTCATGGAGGTCTATGCTGACAATTTTTGTTATGGATATAATTGTGAAAATGCTATAATTGTATTTACTTGCTCAACTTGGTTGATGATTGTCCTCGTATGCCATGATTCCGTCACGGCCGAAGAGTTTTCATAATGTATTGATATTTTTCAATGACATTTTGACGAACTGGATAACGTTCACGTACAAAATGAAAAAGGCAAATTCTATTTGATTTCAGGATATCCGAGTAATTTACTGAAAAAAAAATCATTGAAACAAGGCAACCACGCTGCTGGGTAAGACCAAAGTAGACCAGCAATTTCCATCGACTGAACGTTTTTCCTTGGGCCGCGCTCTTTAGACCAAATAATGTTAGCTTGTACTTGTGATGAAATTTTTCTTTAGTACTTTACTAGCAATTGAGAAAATTGAGTTGTTTTTTTTTTGTTACACTGTGCAGCCAACGGGGCCGGGGCCAGACGTTAAAAGGTGCGGGAAAAGGGAATGTGTGTCCGTGAAGTAAGAGTAAGAAAATCGTGCGTGAGAGAGGAATTTTATGCACGGGCAGATTCGAGCCGTGCGGGGGCTGGAAAGGCTTGGAACCATAAAAATACTTCTGCCCGGAGTGCACAAACCCGGTATAAATAAACACGGGCTATTTGACACTCCCTGCCAGAAGAGAGCGCTTCTCCCGGGCCTCTCCTTTCCTACTTCGCAGCGCCCTCAAATGGTGAACAATGACATTATGTTCCATAATAGTCCGCAAGCGCTGGAGTGCCAGTGAGTGCCAAAGTTGGCAAGTCTCAAGATGACATTTGCGAAACTGAGAGCAAAACTTTCGCACTTACTCTTTTCGAAAAGAGTGCTCTGTTTCGAAGGCATAGTGCAAGGTGTTTGGATGCAAGGTTTCCTGGTTGCTAGTCGAGAAACTCATTCGGGTCTGGAAGGTGAAGCTTTGAGGAAACTGATAGGACGTCCGCGTGTTCTTGACTGCCAGCGTCGCCATTTTTCTCTTGACGTGATCGGGACCTCGGGCATAGGTGCCGAAGACAACACGTGCATTAAAACCCACGTAAAATTCCAGTACCTGGTAGAAGGTGATAGACGTTTTGGGTAACTTGAATGGAGTTAATTCCCTTAATATTTGCTTATGAGTAATTCGAGAGTGCGCGCACCCAACCGAGAAGGCACTAGTCGGATGTAATGGACCCTAACTTATTCCAAATAAATCCACTAAATGTAGGTCTAAATGAATGATTTTGGTATCGTTGCATTCCTAAGACATCTGGCTATCCGTACAAATTCTTTTCACGACCCTCAATTATTCTAGTCTATAACTACGCCATTCCGAACTTGGTCCACTTTAGCCACGCGCATCGTGAAATCGGCAGCCATTTCAGGGAACCTACTATATCTAGCGCCATCTATCGGCGATTTGCTACAACACAAGCTGTTCCTTTTTCATCAGTCAACATGGACGAGATAACATGACGATGACAGATACGATCGTGAGAGAGACGACGAAGGTGATGACGAGGGCAGACGTACGATGATTACTAATAACGATGGCGTTAATAATTGACGAAATCGACCAATGACGTTGACTGATGAAAAAGGAACAGCGCGTGTTGTAGCAAATCGCCTATAGATGGTGTTAGATATAGTAAGTTCCCTGAAATAGCTGCGGATTTCACGATGCGCGTGGCTAAAGTGGACCGAGTTCGAAATAGCGCAGTTATAGACTAGAGTAATTGAGGGTCGTGAAAAGCATTTGTACGGATAGCCAGATGTCTGAGGAATGCAAGGATACCAAAATCATTCATTTAGACCTATATTTAGTGGATTTATTTGGAATAAGTTAGGGTCCCTGGAATAAAGAGGGGGGGCTCGAATTTTTCGTACGCGGACCTTTTACTGAAAGAAATCAACGAGGGCAATAAAAGACAGGGACTCTAAGTTCAGGCTCACGAACTGTGCATCCACGTCGACTTCCTGCGGATTTTGTAGACTTTATTGTTTCGTTCACTCAGGCTTTTTGTTTCACTGAGGCGGACTCTTGCCCTATTCGCCAAATTGGGGGGGGGGCTCATTTGAACCCCCCTAGATGCACCCATTCAGTTGACAGCAAACCACCATGTCTCTCAATTTGCTTCTCCCAACCAGTAGGATGTACTAGTGCCCTGTAATACGGTGATGACAATTATATTGCCATCTATTGACCATGTCCATACTACTGCATACCCTTGGTATTGTACTGATGAAGAGGGACACGTCAAAGACCTCTATAAGCCAGAAGCTTTTTTTCATATGGTAGCTCACCCTGGCTAAATCATCAAAGTTGTGTTGAGCATGTTTTGTGCACTCTGCTTGAACACCTCTGGTGGCTGTATAAAAAAACTTAGGCAACCGTGATTTCTTTCTGACCAGTTCCTTTACTGATAAAATCATCTTTGCTGCTCAGCTGTCATTGTGTTCATGGGTAGCGATTCTGGTGGTCAAGTATACATTTGACAAGGTCACTAGTTGGTTGACACTTGGCTGCACTCTTTTAGTGAAATGGAGAGTTCTTGGTATGTGCCTTTGAGTCACAATGTTAGCTGCAAAAGCAGGTCTGCTCAACAAGGCTATAATGTGAAGTTGGTCTATGAACTGCACTAACAGTAGCTTAAGCTAATAACCATAAATCATTTCTCTGTTCAAACAGATTGAGCTGAGCCGTTTGATATATTTATAATTGAGCGAGCCATTTGATATATTTATAATTGCTTGGGAAGGTGATAATTGGTACCAATCACCACTCAGATTTCAGAAGACACTCATGGTCTCTCCATGTCTGATGGTCAAAAACACCATTGCCAGACGTGCAGTGATGCTTGGCATATTGTATCATTTCAATGTCTGATGGTCAAAAACACCATTGCCAGACGTGCAGTGATGCTTGGCATATTGCATCATTTCAGGCGGATTCTAAAACACCATTGCCAGACGTGCAGTGATGCTTGGCATATTGCATCATTTCAGGCGGATTCTAACAAAGTGCAAGTCGAGGAAGCAGAGGGAACGTGCTGGAATCATTTTGCTTGAAGGTTGGCGACTCATTGCTGATGCATTGAATGCAGGTGGTCAGATGAAAACGCTCTACTTCCACAGTTTTGAAGCGCTTGAGATGATAACAAATGCTGTGTGTCTATCAGAGGATGTCGAGGTGTACAAGATTCACCCTTCCCACCTTAAGTTGTTGTCTCACCTGCAAACACCTCCTGGAGTCATAGGTAGCTTTTGTATACTGTCCATCTTGATATTCTGTCTAACTGACTTGGAGCGTGTTTCTTGAAGAATCTATTGTCTTTTGACTTGTGGATAAAAATCAGTGTACGGATGGCTTAGCCTGTCAAACGGAAATCTGTTTCAAAGTAAATTTAAAAGTGTTGATATCTATTCCCCTTGCATGCCTTTAACAATTACTCACAGAAAGATGCAAAGGGTTGTAGACTTGTTTTTTGTATCTTTAACGATAAGAAACCTTGTAAGTCAAAGTGTAAATGGGAAATAGAGTTGGGAGATAGCTTAGATTGGAAGAAAATATACATATTACCTTAGGAAATTAATACAAAAGGATCCCAACATTAGGTGACTCCAATTTAGAACATTACACAGGATTGTTGTGACCAATACTTGGTTAGTCAAAATCCGTGTTCGGGATTCTAATTTATGTTCTTTTTGTAATAAAGCTCTATAGACGCTTTCACACCTTTTCTGGGAAATTGCCCCGAGGAAGATTTTTGAGAGGAATTCAGAATTGTCACATTCAGCTTCCCAACTGTTTTTCTAACAAGGTGTTATTCTTGGACTTTATGAGACACAAGATTTTCTATTAAACATTTTCCTATTACTGTCCAAACAGTACATAAATTTTAGATATAACCAAAATATGCCTAATATTCACAAGTTTGTTACACCTACCCATAAGTACCACAATGCTGAAAAGTTTATTGAGCATAAAAATTTTGTGTATGTAAGCTTTTCTGGGAAATGGGAAAATTTTCTTGTTCACGTTAACTCCACGTAGCAGTTATTTACTTTATACAAGAATGATCTTTCCTGAGGTGTGCATGCGTGTATAAATGGACATTTTTTGTTTGTTTTTATACTTGTTTATCAATAATAATGCAAAAATATTTGGTCACTAATTAGTTTATGTCTTGGTCTCTGTCCTGGTCGTTGATCACTAGTTGTACAACCCACCAGAGGTCACAGTCATTGGCAGTCAGTCGTTTCTGGAACTACACTCAGATGGAATTTATATTTCAACTTGAACATGTCTTGAACTGAACAAATTTAGTGAAACTTATTGCTGCGAGATTGCTATGACTACAACTCATGTGCCTGTTATCATAGAACATGTATATATTTCAGTGACATTTGATTTCATTTTAGGAAGAAATTCATATTCCAAAATATGTTAACTTTTTATGATTCTAGTTTTCGAGGTCTTTATTATGTCAGAGGTGGAGCTTAGGGGCGGTATTTTTGCATGTCAAGTTGTCTAGGATTTGTTCCATCTCAGTTTGAAGTTGTAGATTTTTGAACCTCTGAAACATGCAGTGTCACTTTGACGTTGTTTATTAACCAGATCTTTGGTCTTCAGGTGTTTTCAAGCAGCCAAGTCCTGCAAAGCGGTGTGATGCTCTTCCTGTAACTGTAGTGTGTGACAATATTCGTGACCCTGGCAATATGGGCACCCTGTTGAGATGTGCTGCTGCTGCAGGCTGTGATCGGGTGCTTACTACTAAAGGTGACGATTCTGTTGTAGAATACTGAAAACGAGAAGCATTCTTTTAGTAACGGTGCGGTATTAGAGGATCATTGGTCTCCTGGAGGACTAGAGGTCTTCTGGGAGACCACTAATCCTTCAATTGTAAGTGCCACCTAGTGACTTCCTGGAGAACTGTGTGTACAAGTATAATAAGGAAAAGAAACAATTTACATTGCGGTTTTAAAGAAAACACTGTAACTTATGCACTTAAAAACAAGTGGGAACATACATAAACCGTAGTAATTCCACATATTATGCAGTCGTTATTTGATAGTGAAATAAACAAATAAACACTGTGCCTTGTTTCATTAAGGTAATGACAATGCTGTGGGGGTTTTACAGGGATTCCTGTATTGTCCTAAGAAATGTGGATGAGAAGTGTGTGCAAATACCTAGAATTTGCACTATCAGAGATGCAAAATGGAATGACGTTGAATATTGTCCAAGGTGACGGCAAAATGATTTTACTTAACGAATGCTTTCATTGTGGTCACCGTGAGGAGTGTCGGCCGAGTAGCCAGACCTCAGTTGTCGGTGGCCGACATCGGTTGTTCGTCTACCATGATGAGACCATACTCATTTACATAGTAAAAATAGTCTCGTGTAAGATGCAACTTTCATGAGATTGTGATGGTAACTGGCTCTCCGATGGTTTCCGGCTCACTGGAGGACTAGGGGGTTGTTTGCAAATTAGTACGTCATTTGCATATTCACCTTTGATGAGACTATACATCTTGAAGAATCTTGTCATGTTGGAAATAAAATTTTTTGCTGTACAAGAGAAATGATTGAAATTTTTGTTGCAAATGCAAACAATGTTTGACTATAATTGTTTTTGTGAAATAACTCAACGGAAGAGTAAGACTTAAAAATATTGTGCATGATTCGTACCATGTTTTAATGTTTGTTGTCCGGGAGAACCCTGACAACTGTTGTCTTGAGAGTCAAGGTTACAACTGTCGTAAATATGTAGGTTGACAAAGATTTGATTATGAATGAAATTGCCTTATTGATTTTGTGTTGAGTAAAGTGCACTAAAAGGCATTTCATACTAACATCGACGCGTTGATGTTTTGGGGAGTTGCGGTCAGTATAAACGCTTAACTTCGGTTTGGGATCGAAATTAACAGCGCCAGTTAACTTCGCACTAAACAAGTGGATTTAAGAGTGGAGCATTGATGCTGCGGTGCAGTATGAACGGTCAATTTCGGTCGTATCAAAGTTATCGCCAGGTGCCACTGTTACCGTCAACAATTACAGGGTAGTGCCGTCGCTAATAGTTGCTTAAATTTTGTTCTAATAATCATCCATCGAATTAAAAATAAGTTTTATGTCAATTAGCTAGTGTAAATGTTCCCAAATTGTCACATTAAAAAAATCTTTGCATGGAGCGCTACTTTGATTACTTCGATGACAACAGTGTCACCTACCGTTTACTTTGTGAAGTCCGTCAACTACCGAAGCCAGTATGAACAGTTTAGTTAACTTTGCTGTTTATGTCAATGCTCCGCTCAGTATGAAAGGCCTAAAGACAGTTAATCTGAATTTTTGTTTATGTTAATTTAGAATATCTGTGCTATATGTGTCTCATTAGGATGCACTGATGTGTGGGACTCTAAGGTTCTCCGTGGAGGCTCGGGAGCTCATTTCCGCATACCTGTCATAGATTGTGTGGGATGGGAGTCAGTTGGTAACTATTTACCTGAGGGCTGTTGTGTTTACCTGGCCGACACACCTGGTGGTGAGAACTCTGCAGACTTAACAAGACAAGAACAGAGTGTTAATTCTTCGAAATCAGTCGCACCTGCTTCTTGGACTCTTAGCATTCATCAGCCAGTTGATTACACCCTGGTGAGTTATACAGACACTAAAGCTGTTGCAGTTGTGATTGGAGGAGAAACAGCAGGTGTCAGCGATTCAGCAAGAAAGCTTGCTGGAATTCACGGAGGACAAAGTGTGTTTATACCCATGATGGGTGGTGTGAATAGTTTGAACTCTGCATTGGCAGCAGGAATTATTCTGTTTGAGGTCAAGCGACAGATGAACTGTAGCGGGTGACTGCACTCCAGTTCTATGCTGGGCTAGGTAAGATACTTGTACATGACTTGTTTTCCGCCCACATATTTACATGTGATCGCATATTGCCGTCATCTCTGCTGGGCATCCGGCGTCCGCAGCTGTATCTCCTAAACCCCTCACAAAATGTTGATGAGATTTGGCAGACATGTTCCTATGAAGCTGACAACAAGTTTCAGACCTCTCCGACTACAGGTGTACCCCCAAGTGACAATTTTATTTTTTTACGCTTACCTCTGTATCTTCAAAAGTCCTCAACGGATTTTCATAAAATTTGACAGTTATTCATATATTAGCAAGATGACACTATTCTCCCATTTTCAGATGGATTCAAGGTGTTTTGCGCCACCTAGTGGCCATATTTACTGTTTTCGAGTCTGTTTTTTGGCGTCTGCACTTCTATCAACCAAACCGCTCTAGGGATGATTTTGAAAATTGGAATATATGTTCTTGCTTTGAAGAGGGCGGCTGACGATGATTTTCCGATGACTTTGAGTACTGTGGCGCCTCCTAGCGGCAGTTTTGGTTGTTTTTGCGCCCATGGCTGTATCTTCTTAACCTCTTACAGGATCTTGATGAGATTTGGCAGATGTGCTCTGATGAAGCTGACGACAGATCGCGACGAATTTCGGACCTCTCTGACTACCGGTGTGCCCCCTAGTGTCAATTTTAATTTCTTACGCTTACCTCTATATTTGGCGTTCCTCAATGGATTTTCATAAAATTTGGCAGTTTGGCATCTACTAGTGAGATGATGCCATCCTCTCGTTTTCGGACTGATTCAGGGTACTTTGTGCCACCTAGTGGCCATTTTTACTGTTTTCGAGTCCACCCCTCCATCAACCAAACCACTCTAAGGATGATTGTGAAAATTGGCATATATGTTCTTAGTGTAAAGAAGATGGTTAGCTCTAGTGATGATTTTGGTATATATGTTCTTACTGTGAAGGGGGCGGCTGACGATGATTTTCCGATGAGTTTGACTACTATGGCCTCCTAGTGGCAGATTTGTTTGTTTTTGCGCCCATGGCTGTATCTCCTAAGTGCTCTACAGAATGTTTATTGAGTTTTGCTGGTGTATTTATGTATAGTTGAAAACAGAGTACGACAACTTTCTAACTGATTGCATTATCAGTGTGCCCCTTGTGGCAATTTTTTGTTTTTTACGTTTACCTCTGTATCGTCAAAGGTTCTCAATGGATTTTCATAAGTTTTAGCAAATAAGCATGTATTAGTGAGGTGACACTATTCTCTGGTTTTCGATTGAATTCGAGGTATTTTGCACCACCTAGTGGCCATTTTTATTATAAAATAAACACCCCTATAAGCACACCGGTTGCGGTGCATTCGTGGGCGCATTTGAATGCTCTGCGTTGCTCTTGTATGTTTTTGTGAGGTCACACCCTGTTAGAATTTCAAGAATGTTCTTGTTTTACATTGCCTGTCACACAAGGTTGGATGGAAATTGTATGTTGAGTAACAACATGCTCTCAATAGGCACACAAGTAAAAGAAAGCATATTTGATGAAGAATGACACTGGTCTTTTCCATGTGTTCCTCTGACAGTACGAATGAACTGTGACGTATGATATCTTAGCAATATCGCTTAAGTGCGAAAGGTAAGCGAAGTCTCAGCGAAGCTTGAAACCGAAGTTCCTCTAATGGGAAAGCACTTGATGTCCAAGGTGTGACCTAAGCCTGTATAGTGGCTGCCACTTTAAACATTATCTTAGCAACACTGCTAGATTTCAGTAACACTTGAGCCTGTGACTACCTTAAATGAGAACACGCGATTTTGGCTAGATTTTCAAAACTCTGCAAAATCTCACTTTTTAGCAAGGTCCTGGCATTACTGAACTCTGGTATACATCACTCTTATTTCATAACCTGTGACTCATTATTCAAAGAAAATAAATGCCCACATCATTTTGCAGGAGTTTTAGTTATTTTTTTTAAACCTAGACAAACGTATCTTGGAAAGGAATAGTCTTCTCAAATAATCCAGAGCTTGCTTGTGACTGATGGCAACACCCACCACATTAATTTTCATTTTACAAATCTCCAGTTATTTGCATGTGTAGTTATGCAGTTCTCAAGTGTGCCATCCACTTTACTTACCTAAATTACAGAACAGTTCAATTCCTTTGATGGACAGTAAAATATGTCCAACCGACCAAAATACCGTCAAAAAAGAAAACACTTTACTTAACTTAATTGTGGAAGTAATATTGTCACAGGGTTGTTGGTCGACTCTCAGGAAGTACAGGCCTCCCAACCCCAGGGTGTCACAGACGGTCACTTGACAACTTATTCATCGTGGGAAATGCTCGTTAGAATTCGAGGTCTAATCAAGAGAGTTGATCAAAAACCAATCAAAAATTTTCCTTGCCATGGCATTGTGGGTCGATTCTTTTCTAATTTCTGGTTCACATGTAACTTAATCCTGGGTTATATTCATTTTAAGGTCAAAGATTAAAAAAATAGTTATTACTTGGGAGTTAATTCAATTTATTCATGTCGTCATTAATGAACATATGACAATGATTACGAATGCAAATAGCCTCAGACTAAGCATATGGACAATTAAATTGTCAGTACAAGCACAAATAACTTCTAATCAAATAGAAACATTTTACCTTGTAAAATAATGAAGTAAAGTAATAAAGATTGCAATATATAACTAAGAAGTGACCGATGAGATTTTCACCAAAACAGACTTAACAATATTAGTGACACACCATTGATGACCCATATCTATGGACATTTGTTGCACAATCTTGCAAGGCTGAGAAATAGAGCCTACAACAGAACAGCTCAGTCCGCTTTACAAGAGTTATCTTGGTTTCTAAATTGCTCCCTTTCAATAATCCTACTTGTTCGGTTAAAGCTGAGTTTTAGCTTAACAGTCGGTAGAATCGCAGTTAAACACTCGCACAAACTTTTAGGTTTCTCCAATTTAAGAACCTCTGCTATCATCCAAGACAAGCATGGTAAGTTTTGAGCAAGAAAAATGCCCCCCAAATCGGCACACCCTGGATTTTGAGGCTGACTCGAAGCACTTTATATCTACCTAACTTGCGACTATTCATTTGACAGACTTTTAAACATAGCCATTAAATCAGTTTAAGGCAATTGTTTAATCTTTGAAGGAATTTTAGATGATTTTTGTTTATTATTATTGCACTAAAGTTAAGAACTTTGGTTAACTTTCATCAAGCAAAAATTGTTCGAACGGAATGGCAATGCAGTAAGACAGTTGCAGAATTCAAACAGTGTGCCTGGACTGGATGAAAACGTTACAGCACAGTCGAATCTAGTTACAACAAACCTCTTGGGGCTTATCAAAGGCACTCATTGTAACTGAGGTTCACTATAACTTTTTAAAGAAAAAAAAACAGTCGAGTTGTGGCTTTTAATTTTTAAAAATTAAATATATCTAAATGTACATTAAAACTCGCACATACACAGATTTGTTGTGAAGTTACCCACTGGACATCAAAAGTTGGTTCGTTAAAACCATTAGTGTTTGGTTAAAAACAAAGAATTTTGCATTGGACAAAGAGGGGACTTGCGGAATGGAACATTAGCAAGTGAACATTGCAAACAGGGTTCGTTTAATGCGATGAGATTATTTGTTTTATCACCAGTTTCATGCATCACTGCCAAAAAGTAAATTGCTTTGTGCGGGGCACGAGACTGAAAAACACTGGGTGTCTCAGCCACTCGAACAGTTGTCAGCAGGAAATGTCCAAAAACACAACTTGTTCTGTTGCATCACACTTTCAGTTTGAGGAATTATTAATTTTACTATTCTCATTTTACAGAACAGTTCAATTCCTTTGATGGACAGTAAAATATGTCCAACCGACCAAAATACCGTCAAAAAAGAAAAAGTGCCACACACTTACGGCCCATGCACAAATAGCTATTTGAATTGGGCACGCGGAACATTAAGTTAAGTCTCTCATCTGCATAAATGTAGGTCTACTGACATCTGTTTGACAGATAATGATGAGATGATTTCAAATGGTAATCGTGACAACAAATGCTTAAAATAATATAAAGGAAACGAAATTTAACTCGCATCTGAATGATAATAATATGCAAAGGACTGACACTAGACAATTTTGAAAGCTAAAATACACAATGACGATAGATGAGCAGAACTTTACAGGCACCATACAAGAAGCTGGGTCAACAGCTTAGGTACAGTAACTGACAAACTGATTACAGTGGATGTTTCTCTATAATGTCCAGAAATATTTGCTTACTCATCCAATCACATTGTTAGATAGGTTTATCAATGTCGCACAATGATATGTGTCAAAATTCCAAATTTGCCCTCTTTCTAAGTCCAATTATTAAAATGGGCAGAAAATTTATGCAAGCTATGATAACGATGAAAGCAAAGTGTCAACCAATTGTAACCTTACGTACAGGAATTCAGCAAAATAGATTTCACGTGTACACTGCCAGATTCCGTGCTTAATTGAAGAGTGTTAAAACATAGTGGTAATAAAATGTATGTCATGTTTGTCAATGACGATCAAAAGCACATTGTGGTTAATCAGAAGAAACAGATGCACACGTTTCATTGCTATGTACAAACCACTTGGTCAAAGTTATAACTTTTCCAATCGACAAAATTATGTGGCCAACGTTCCAATAGAACTGCTGAATGTAAGATTTTCATCTTGAATACTGGGTAGCAACAGCAGAATTTAAGACAACAAAAATGCACAGCTTCAAAATGTGACTAAGTGCTCGCTAACAATTGCAACTTAGCAGATCTTGTCTATCTGAACTTGATGTGGGTATAAAAGTTTTTTCTAGCTGTGAACAGAGACATCCAGGAGCTGTAACTGTTAGTGCCTGAGGGACACACATGTACTATGAACCTGCTTATCACAATAACACAGAGCCACTGTCACAAAACACACTCACATTTGAACACTGGCTTAGCACCCAAAACTATACATGACAAGTCTGTCATCTGCAGCCAAACTGAAATAAAACATTAAATCTGATATAGGATTACAGTGACTGATAAACTTGTAATGCTTGCTACAAACTGGTTAATGAATAGTAAAATATGAAACAGGTCAGCAGAGAAAATTGCCCTTGTAGGAGAATAATAATAACCAAGTAACACACTACATTGTGCTAGCATTAACACATTGGTCCACTAGAGTTAGACAGCTTCACATGTGAACATTCAACACTATTCACTCTCTACTGTACAGCACCATATAAAACAGCTCCACATGTGAACATTCAACAATGTTCATTCTCTACTGTACAGCGCTATATAAAACAGCTCCACATGTGAACATTCAACAATGTTCATTCTCTACTGTACAGCGCTATATAAAACAGCTCCACATGTGAACATTCAACAATGTTCATTCTCTACTGTACAGCGATATATAAAACAGCTCCACCTGTGAACATTCAACAATGTTCACTCTCTACTGTACAGCGCTATATAAAACAGCTCCACATGTGAACATTCAACAATGTTCATTCTCTACTGTACAGCGCTATATAAAACAGCTCCACATGTGAACATTCAACAATGTTCACTCTCCACTTTACAGTGCCATATAAAATCAACAATTTCATTAAGTCACAATAAATTCTTTGTATTAAATATAAGCACACAAATAATTTAATCCAAACGATGTAGAAATGCCTTGGTCTCCATTGTTTGGAGCTCTGTCACATTGACAAGACTCTTTGACATGTCAGTTGATTTAACTGCCAGGTGCTTGGGGCGTGGTGTTCACATAAGAAGATTGCAAGATAGCATTCACTGAAATGGACAACATAACAGTAAAATTATACATAACTTTTCAATAAAATGTATTCTTTTTTAAGTTGCTTTAGCTTAAAATCAAAAGTTAGCAAGACAAAGAAATGAAAATTTCATCTAAAATGGTTTCAACAACATCACTCTCAGTACAATTTTGTTTGTACCCTTCAAAAATGTTTAAGTAATTATGTGAAGTTTCACAATGACAGGATCCCTGTTTTTTCAGGAAGTATACTTTCACTAGCTAGAAATACCATTTTTTCGGGAAATAAACTTCTCCATTGTTTTGTATGTTGCGTGGACAGTAACGCTGCGTTCTTCACACGAACTGGCCAAGTACGGCGGAGCGTGTCATCTTTCGGAAAACGGCGTAATGGCATGCCCAAAGTGTGCGAGACAATAATGAGAACACCCGGGTACGTAGCAACCGTGCGGCATGTTGACTGACTCGTAAACAAACGCAAACGAACTTATCACAACCAAGGTAAAACAATGTCTGACTTGACAGGTCACACAGTTAGACTATATGAAAACGTAATGGCGGGAAATTCTTTACCCCCTAAATGTCACTTCTGGAGTAAGGCACTGCTAATTAATGAAACTACAGAAAGCCGTTATTAACTGAAACAAAAGTCTCGGATAATCAACAAACCGTATTTTTACTGAAAATGACATTAAAAAAGGTTGCCTTCTCCTTTAATTTTTTTGCAATGTTGAATACCTGGGTGAATCTTTTATCTTCAGTTCTAATTTTAAAATTGACATCTTGCCTGTTTATAGAAATTTGTTCACTATTTATCCAAGTTCAAAGATAAAGACCTGTCACTCAAAATCGAATCTCCCACCACCAGGCATAAAGCAGTTTTGTATGTACCCACAGTCCTCTTATTCACCGAGTTGCCAAGATATTGAGTTAATGAGGTGTACATTGCGTGGAAAGATAACGCGAGAAACAATGACAAAACATAGTTTCGATCTTGAGTAAATTGTACGTCTGCGTGCATACAACCATTAAGAATGAATTCACCAAGTCTAAGTCGCCGCTGATGTCTGGCACTTGGTGTTCACAAACGCAGCAAGTCGTGAAAAAAAAAGATGAATGCTAACCCAAATTCATTAATTTCATTGGTAATTTGACGTTGCACGGTTTCAATCTCATGCTCATCGCACCCTTTAACCACTCTATTTCTACTGTCCATTTTGTAGATGGCTTATTTATCAGCCTCTCCGCTGTCTTGTTCATATGGTGTGTGTCACGCCTTTGACTCGAAACGCCGATTCAAAACGTTTTAGTGAAAATTAAGTTAATTACGCACTGAAAAATCAGTTGACATTGCACGTGAATGTTGAAATAACAAATATGGTTATGGCATGTATAGATTATGTTGACCAAAGACAAATTTTCACCGAATAATTAGGCAAAAACTGTCAAAGACATTTTGAAGACTATGCACAATTTCCGCTTTTTCTCGGCTTTGGCAAATCGACTAAGTTGAAGTTAGGAATACAAGTTCTCGAAAATGGCTCGGTGGATTTCACTGAAACTTTCCAATTTTAATATTTTATTGTGAGTGTCAACAACTAAGGATTTAAGTCTTAGTTTTATTGTACTGCGCCCAAGACGAATACAACCGTTGTTTTTTACAAAAATGCCTCACATTTTGTGAGTTAATTTAGCATGGAAACAAAACTAAATGCGAAGTAGAAATTCAGTTTTTGAGAGATATCGGTCCCGCATTTGAGAACAAGTTTCCTCCAACAAATAACAGGCATCAAAGTTATTCTAAAAATCAGGAGTCCGTTGTAAGTGAGACTGTTGCCAAAACCTTCAACACCAAAAATCATTAAGAGCAAAGAGAAGCACTTACCATCTTCTACAGATATGGTAGGCAGTGACTGCAACACTTGACTGCCAGCATCTGCTGCCTCAGTCACATCCCTATTCACACCGCTGTAAGGCTTGCCACAGGGGTCACTCCAGTCACCTACTAAAGTGTTCGTTTCATGATTGCCTAGCGACAGAGTCGCAGCTGGCACAGTCACACAGTGTTGGGACGGTACGGCATCGGTGACGCTTGTATCCATATGCATAGTAGTTTGAGTGTTTCCCAACGACATTGGTATAGTTGGCACGGTTGAATATTGTTGGGATGGTGTGGCACCAGTGACGTTTGTATCCATATTCATACCAGTTTGAGTGTTCCCTAATGATAGTGCCATCACTGGCGTCTCTGAATACTGCTCGGATGGTGTGACAATGGCCCCCACATTCGTAGCACTTTGAGGGTTGCTCAATGCTGGTGCTGCCATGTATTGTTGAGATGATGCAGTGACGGAACCAATGCCACCCATATTCATAGTACTGATTATACTGGTGTCCATGGCAACTGCATTGACACTGGTTTCTACAGACATGTCGGGGTTGGCCGATGCCATAGCGTATCTGATGGCCGTGGCAAGAGGCGGGTCCATTGAAAGCAATGGCTGATTAACAGGAGCGTCCATATTGAAAGCATCCAAGGAGGATGTAGAGTGATCGACAGTTGTTTCCATGCCAACACCAGTCATGTGACCTTGAATCACACTTTTGACAGGCGCATCTAGGAAAAGTCCATGACTATTATGTGTGTCCATGGGTGTGTGAGCTGGCGGCAGGAACAGCTGATGGGTGTCGTCAGTGAAACACGTCGTCACTGCTGATGGCGAATGGATTGCAAGCGGCTTCACATCGGCCGTGTTAGCTTGCGGCGACACTACTTGGGAGTGCGATGACACCTCAGCACCGCTATAATGTGTAATGGCGGCTGGTAACATGCTGGGGTCTGGCTTCATACTAGTGACCTCGCCACGACCTGCAACACAACACAACTCATTATCTTGACCTCAAAAATAAATTCCATACGTCAAGTTTAACTAATCTCTGAAGACGTATGTCGGACCAGAAACAACTCCATGGCTATTAGTGCAGGTATCACAGATGCACAAATGGCATGCAGGCAACTGATGAATACTCCCCTATATATTAATCTTCAAGCGAGTATTCAGGTTAATAGCAGATAGTCAGGATTCATGAGAATTTCATGACCTTTGACATATATTCCAGCTTTATACCAAAGGACAATTTAACGTGCAGCACATGCAGCCATCTGTTCCTTGCCACATAATTATTGTACATTAAACACTTGGGGCCAATAGCCTTTAATTGACATAAACGAATAACAAGATCAACATACTTTCTGTGGCACTTGAAGACGAATTAGTAGACGACTCCAATGTGGAGTTGTGGGTGCTGGAGATGCCCACGCCAGCTGGGATCTGGAAAATTGCAGACGTTGTTGCTGTGGCAGCTACTTGCTGTTGAATAAGCCGATTCAACTCCAAGGCTTCTACAAGTAAATTAAGTTATATATTAAGGCATCTAAAATGGCCAAGACGGTTGTTTGACATGCAACTGGTGACAATAAATTTTCCTATCATCATACATTTTTTTAATGCTGATAAAGACCAGAAGTTCTTTTAGTTTGGTAATCACAAATATGTTAGGGCTGTTCCAGCAAAATCTGTATGGGAGGGGGGAAGGCACTTTTATTTCGTACCCACCGCCCATATTTTTCATTAATTTCTCCAACCCATGACCCATAATTTTTTTATTATTTTTAATAGGTTAAAATATAAAATCTAACACTTGCAAACAAATTGCCTCCAGGAGGACCTGTTCAGAACTTAGATGATTGACAGACAAGAACTAGTTGTCTTGTCCAATATTGTCAAAAACTAAAGTAGCCTGTGAGCAATACTTTTGGCAGCCGCCAGGTGTCTCTGTTCACCATGTGTCTATAATTTCAATGAACATTTTTTCAATTATAAGGATCTGTGAATCTCAAACTGTCTCCACGAACTCTTTTATACTTCTATGTCAACGGAATATTGGAAGTTGTTTATCTTACTCCTCATACTTTTTATTTAAAAATCATCAATTTTCTTATATGTGTTAACACCAGTTTAGTGTTGCATAACTTTTCAATTCAATAGGACTGCATACAAACAGTTGGCTCAAATCAAGTTGCCCATGACTTGATAAATGGCTTAGTGAACATATTGCACTCTGTTCACTGGCAATATGGGCTTTTTTGAATTGGGATAAGTTAGGATATATGCCAATTGCATTTTTTTGAGTTTCAATTTCTTTGAAGATGTGTTTGGCTGAAGTAACCGTCCTGTCAACATTAACGGTCAAAAAATACCACCCATTTTTAATGCATCACTTCTTACAGGAACAACCACCCATAAATTGAGTTTTTTTTCTGAAGACCACCACCCATGAATTTTTATTTCTACTGCCGTCCCCCCCCCTCCCACACGGATTTTACTGGAACAGCCGTTATCAGATAGCCAAAGAAAGTATCTAAAATAAAAGTGGCATACCAGGGTTTTGACTGCTCACAACACACTTTCAAAGTTATTGAAACACATTGATTGGTCCGCTTGTCAAACAAAGACTTGTTGCCTAGTTATTATTTGCTTATGGCACAAGGGGCAAGTACACCAATGTATTCGTTCTCTCCAAAACAAGAGCAACGCGGAGTGTTGAAATGCACCCACGGAGGCACTGCAAACGGTGTGCTTCTAGGGGTTTTTATTTGTATCACAGAAATGGCCACTAAATAAGTTGAATCCATCACAAAAAGTAAACTTGTCGCTTCTTTAATAGAAAGCTATTTTAAATTACCAAATATTACAAAAACCCCTCAAGAAATTCAGAGAAACAGAGGAAAACGCAAAAAAGCGAAATTGCCACAAGAGGCTATGGGTGCAAAAAAACATAACGGCCACTTGGAGGCGCCACAGTAGTCAAAAATGTCGGAAAATCATCGTCAACCGTCCCCTTCACACTAAGAACATTATATGTCAATTTTCAAAATCATACTTAGAGTGTGTCAGAATAAATATTGATTAAGTAATTAGTAAGAATAGATCCATTTTTAAGTTGCCCAAAATTTGTGCATATGTACTTTTAAATCATGGGGTCAGACTTGTTGACATGTATTTTAACGTCAAAATCTATTTTTAGATGGTGTTTACAACTTTGGGTTCTGGGGTCAAAGTACTCTAGAGATTCTAGAATATTCTGAGAACAAATTTTAACAACCAATAATATGATTGGATACGATCATGTGGTTTTTATTAGCCAATCACTAAATAAGTAGAATGTTATGTCATGGGCTGAAATCAACAAGATAATTAGATGCGCTATAGTAGTTGAAGCATAAAGACTTGCTACAGTGTACAGAAGCAATTGTACAACAGAGTCATCTCGTGGAAGATTCTAGAAAGGATCTTGGCAAGGGCAAGGGTTAACGAACAGGAAGTTAACTAAAAGCTTGTCACTTGCATTGTGGGTACTAAGATACTACCTGAAGTGTTGCGTCATCAGCCAGAGACTGTGACCAGCAAGAAGAATCGCGGGTAGAAGAAATTGACTGCAAGTGTTGCATCACCAGAGACGGTGACCAGCAAGTACACTGTCACTATACAGTGTGTGTAGTTCGAAGATTCACCAACAGGACAGACATCCAACAAGTGGAGAGTCCTAGCTTGGATAGCAGGTAAGACATTTGATTGTTTTGGTTGTTTGATTAATTGGTTGTTTGATTAAAGTAATCTTTAAAGAGGGCGCTAGCGTAGTTACTCTTTGTAGTTGATAACTTAATTAACAATAGGTTTCATTTGTCTAATTAGGGGTTATCATATGATAAATTAATTACTGGATTTGATTGTTCACTCTCCATCTACGCACAATCTCAAAGCATAGCTACCTTTTAAACAAACCCACAGTCAATCTCTGACAGAGTGATTTGGTTGATAGAGGGGCAGACGCAAAAAAAAGACTACAAAACAGTAAAAATGGCCACTAGATAGCACAAAATACGTCAAATCCATCCGAAAACAGGAACATGTCATCGGTTCAATAGAAAACTATTTACCAAATTTCACAAGAGCAACGCGGAGCGTTGAAATGCGCCCACAATTGCACCGCATACGGTATCCTTCTAGGGTTGTTTATTGGTACCATAAAGTGGCCAGTAGAGGGCATACTTTGCAAATTGGAAAGGCATGGTCATTGCCTCCTCAATAGGCTAGGGGCAAAATGTGAGTAATCTTCATAATACAAGCACATCCTATACACCAGTTGCTTAAAGCACCACAGAAACATAGAATTAAAAACAAATTTACCAACATACGAGATTAGCACAACATTAGAATGCCAGAAACAAATTTCTACTTGGAACTTTTCCTTCACAGTCACGAAGTAACACAAAGTATACACCTGAAGACCTATGAAAATACAGAGGTCAATGTAAAATACTAAAATTGCCACTAGAGGCAAATACTAAAATTGCCACTAGAGGCATACCGGTAATCAGAATCATCCTAAAGTCGTCATCGTCCGTTGTCAACATCACATAAATACACTTGCTAAATTTAGTAAAGATCCTGCAAACGGTTTGGGAGATACAGCCATGGGCGCAAAAAAACAAAACTGCCACTAGGAGGCGCCACAGTAGTCCAAATCGTCTGAAAATCATTGTCAGCTGTCTTCCTTATAGTAAGCACATACACGCCAATTTTCACAATCATCCTTTGAGCGGTTTGGTTGATAGAGGGGTGGACGCAAAAATACAGACTCGAAAACAGTAAAAATGGCCACTAGGTGGCGCAAACTACGTCGAATCCATCTGAAAACAGGAGGATAGCGTCATCTCACTAATAGGTGCCTACATACCAAATTTCATGAAAATCCGTTCAATACTTTTGAAGATACAAAGGTAAGCGTAAAAAACTAAAATTGCCACTAGGGGGCACACCGGTAGTCGGATCCGTCCGAAAGTTCGCACATGCCGTCCCATTCATGAATGGAACATACGTGCCAAATTTCATGAACGTATGTCAAAGGGTTTTGGAGATAGAGCAGCGGACGCCGGACGGACGCCGCCCGGACGGACGGACGGACAGAGATGACGGCATAATGCGTCCACATATAAATATGTGGGCGCATAATAAAAATCCCTCAAGGAACTTGAATTAGGACAAAAGAGGAAAATGGAAAAAAATTGGTTGACAGAGGGGCGGATGCCAAAAAACAGACTCAAAAACAATAAAAATGGTCAATAAGTGGCACAAAATACCCTGAATCAATCCGAAAACCAATGAATAACATCACCTCACTAATAGATACCTATCTGCCAAATTTTATGAAAATCCATTGAGGGCCATTGAAGATACAGAGGTAAACATAGAAAACTAAAATTGCCACTAGGGATCGCACCAGTAGTCCACTCTGTCTGAAAGTTGTCATCGTCCGTTGTCAACTTCGTATTAATACATTTGCTCAAATTTAATATTATCTTGTAGAGTGTTTAGGAGATATAGCTATGGACGCAAAAACAAAAAACTGCCACTAGGTGGCGCCACAGTATTTGAAGTCGTCGGAAAATCATTGTCAGCAATCTTCTTCACAGTAGGAACATATATGCCAATTTTCACAATCATCCTTAGAGTGGTTTGGTTGACGGTGGGGCGAATGATAAAAAAACAGACTAAACACAGTGAAAATAGGTACTAGGTGGCGCAAAATACCTTGAATCCATCCAAAAACAGAAGGACAGCGTCATCTCACTAATAGATGCCCAACTGCCAAATTTTATGAAAATCCGTTGAGGACATTAGACGATACTGGAGGTAAACGTAAAAAATTAAAATTGCCATTAGGAGGCACACCTGTAGTCAGATAGGTCCGAAATTCGTAGTCATCCATCGTCAGCTTGACTATATCTGCCAAATTTCAGGAGATGCAGCAGCAGACGCCCAGACAGAGATGACAGCAATATGCATACACACATAAATACGTGGGTGCATAGTAAGCAAAAATACAATGCATCTACTTGGTTGCGGACAATACTATGTCTTGCCAACTTGATAGTATGACAAAAACTCTCTCTTGGTATATAAGGGTAAATAACAAAACGCAGCAGACAACTATTGCGCCACTGCTCAGCCATCTCCCTACCTGGTGATACAGCGCTGGTCTTGAAATCTTGGGGAACTTGATTCTCAGGTGACGGGGCTGCCTGTACACACTCAGCGATGGTTGCAGTGGAAGTTTTCTGAACGACTGCGGGAAGAAGGGTGAAAATTTAAGCTTGTAACATAACAAAAGTGCATCACCTGATGTGAAAGCACTAGGAGGGGGAGGGGGGGCAAAAGAACAGCTACCATGGTTTGATTCCTTTTAGAGACAATGAAAGCAGTCGTCACGCCAATTTCAAGACATTTTAAAATGATTCTAAAATTGCTAAAGAGATGGGTTTTGTTCTAAATGTAACAATGTTCAAGCACATATTCAGACAAATGTTTCTAAAAGGAAACTGACTTGGATAGACATTTACTCCTTGGAACTATAGCATCAAAACAAAAAACACATCAAGCACATTTGACGAGTTCCGCACATTCAAGTCAGAAATGCTATCTAAGTCGACCAAGGTAGTGTTAAGCCACGGCTTGTGTACTGTGTCTGCAGGAATGCTCACCAGGTGGAGTACGCAACAAGCCGTGGCCAGAAGAAAGTGGATGTGCACAGCTGTCACTGTGGGCTGATAATTGCTGAAAATAATTGGTTGTGACATTCATCGTGCCTGGCGAGAACAGCGGGCTGCAAGAAATCGGCATTTTTGGGGTTAAACAAGATTTAAGACAAAGACTTGACTTTCAATTTCAAAAAAACAGATTTTTGTTCCAATCACTGATGTAGGGATGAATCAAAAACATAACAATGATGCCAAGGGATTAGGTTGTATTCATTTTTGGTTCATTTCATGACGTCATGATTGTGTCAATCGTTAGACAAGACGGCAGGAATTGCCGAAAAATCAGCACGCAAGAACGCATGCCCCTTCCTCCCGTGGGGACTTCACTATCAGATACTCACTATAGCAGTATGGCAGAGGTGTGAGGTCAGAGGGTCAGACAGTGGCCACTTAGGAGACTCTGACCAAACCTGAAAAGGGCGGCACATTCGCGGACACTGAAGCCCCCGCGGGGAAAGGATGGGACATGCGCTCATTGACGTGACATGTACCATACACTAACACTTTCCCACCACAAGTACCGGACAGTGTAACACGCACGTAGCCTAGCCTAGAGGCATGTTAACACGTCACCTCCCAGCAACCGACTCCATCCGCCATCTGTTGGTAGAAGGGAGAATTACGTAGGCAACATCCCATCCATTGGTTTCGCACTGCTTCAGCATTCAGAGAACAATTACTTAGCAAGAGAACAAAGGGATCCAGTACAAATGTTACGATGATATTAATTGGAAAAAACAAAAAGGATCTTAAGACAGTCTAAATAGTTTTCATACATAGTAATAATACATAAAAACAAATCATAACTGTCTTTATACTCAATGATTACTGCAAGATTTCTTATTGAACAATTTAATTTTCCCTTTGTTCACAAGCTCAACAATCTTAACACATCATTTAGCCTGGCAATGTACAAACATTCTGGAGTTTAAATGAATTCAGTACACTGGATTTCCGTCTTGTGTTGACAAATGAATACTGTAGTGGGAAAACCAGGAAGACATGCTTTTGTGGAAAACACTCGAGTCGACACAAACACACACACGCTACTGTTAAAGCTACGTGCACCGCGCATATCCATAAAGAGCATCTGTCCCCTATACTCAGTCTCAAGTATAAGAAAGGAACATAGTCTCCTATGTAACAAACCTGTCGACTGACTATATTAATGAGACGTATGCTGAGATTCTGAAATGTGATTTAATTTAAAATCTGACATCTGCCGATTTCCAAGCAAGGATTTTAAATTAAGTAATTTTCCTAATACCTGTTGAATTTGAGGAGTCTGGCATTTTGAAAACCAGTTTTCTGAATGACGGGCATCAAACTGGTTCTTAAAATCTGAGACCTTGTATTGAAGTGAATTTTGCCAAATTTCTTTAATATTTATTTACTTTAGACACACAAGGTGTATGAGTGCAAACTGGCTGACCAATAAAATGCAGTTGACACTACTAACTCTTGATACAGTAGCACAACTGTACACCTGTCCCAAGCAAAATGGATGACAGAGGTGGAGTATGACACAGTCACATGTAACTAACAGCCTTCCCTTAAAACTGCCTTCAATACATCCACCCAATGCAAGCCTTCAATACATCCACCCAATGCAAGCCTTCAATACATCCACCCAATGCAAGTTGATGTTTGACTTATATAGCTGTCAAGACAAACTTCAATTGTGACTTGGTTCTGCATCCACTGTTGATATCAGAACTACCCAGCTGAACAGCAACCCCAGAAAGGAGATGTTTAGCTATAGACATTCAGTCACATAAAGGCGGTGTACAACTGTTGACTATCAGGACAAAGCTGTGCACGCAGCGTTAACACGAGTATCACACCATACACGCATCATTGAACTGTGCGTCACTCAGTGAGACCGGGGGTCTTTTTCATGACAAGTGACTATAAAGACTTAAGACAGAAATTCAATGTTGCGATCCACACGACTACTTTTGAAAAATAATAGATTACATTCGAGCAGAAATGCATAGGCTCTGAAAATATACACACACCTGCTAGTTACGAGGGTAGTTATACACACATCTGCTAGTTACGGGGGTAGTTTTCTTATTTCTAGACTGTAAAGAGCTCATGACTATAGTAAAATCTTACTGATTTCAGACACCAAGAGCAATGCCAAGCATTGAAATGCGCCCACGCCTGCATCGCAAGCGGTGTGTGTTCTAGGGGTGTTTATTTCTACCATAAAAAATGCCAAAAGTTTGCTCATACTGTCCCATCTATGAAAGGACATATACGCAAAATTTCATGAACATACATCAAAGGGTTTTGGAGGCAGAGCAGCGGACGAGGCCGTATATAAATGTGTGGGAGCATAAAAATAACTCCCAAAAATGCCCCTTTTCTGTTCAATTTTCAGGGTCTTCTAATATCTTTGTGAATGGCCACACATTTTCTAAACTTAGTTTGATGGTAGATGTGGTACAAAACTTAAACTTGGAAATGTGTTAAGTTGGTACTATCAGGAAGTCATTACCAGAAAGGGACAACGTATCTTTCATGGATCAAAATGACACAATACCATTTGTTCAGTTGTCAGCTCTATTGCATCCCAAATTGGGAAGACTTTAGCACACTAGGCTAAACCTTAATTCAGCAATCGTCAAGTGCGAGCGTAAGACCAAACTTGTGTCACAAGTCACTTTCATGAAACAAACCCCAAGAATGTTTAACCAGTGATGCTGTAAGCTTCACTTGGAATATCAATGCCTGATAGCGTCACAAGGAAGCAAAATAAAGAATTGAATGAAACGGGTCACACTCCAGAATGAAGGCACATGCAAGTCAAAGAACTAGTTTAAGTTTAGCTTCATTCACAAGACTTAAGCACGTTAGTGTGTTTGACCACATCTAATACGAAAATCTAGACAAATGATTTGTTACTTTCAATGCTAAATTAAGACTTTGATCATCCAGAACAACAGGCTCTTGTGATAATTTCTCAAAAACAGCTGATCAAATTAAGATGAAACTTTCTGATACTATGCTTTTATGCTTGTAAAATGTTCTACTTTTGTACGAAGGCTATCAAGATACGACTTTTTATGATTTTCATGAAAAAATAATCTCAAGTTGCACAAAACCAAAACATAATGAAATATCTTAGAAAAGTGTAAAACCGTGTTTTGAGATCTCAAATTGAATATTCATATCAAATAAAATTTTGATCACGAAACTGATACTGATGTTTTGATATCAATATACTTTTTCCTAAATTTTAATAAAAAGACAAGGTCACATGACATATTTAATGTAAGAAAAGTCAGAAGTCAAAAACCAATCCTACAGGCTTTCTATTTTCAGAAAATATATAATTCAACTTTGTTAAAATTTATATTTTTGGATTAGACATTTGACTAAATACGCATACGAGTCAATAAGGTCCAACATAACCTTAATAGGTTGTGAGAAAGCAACATTAAAATTTTGTGGGATTATTTCTTCTAAGAAAGCAACATTGTGGGATTATTTTATTCAATCCCAGTTGTGTATCAGTTGCTGAGTCAATGTTAGTTTATGTAATGACTATCAACTGTTGGTCAAGTGTTGGTCTTCTAATGACAAAATACTCCCATCTGCAAGATGACCTCTAACCAGTGTATGTACAGAGTTATGTTGATCACACATGGAATAGGACAACGCTGGTGATGAAATAGCCACATTATTGGTGTTCCAAACAATGAATTTAGTGAATGGCACGAACCAAAGATATTTCTCAACTCGCATTCTGTCCCGGTCATAGTTTCAAGGCAAAAAGGGTTGCAAAATGGAAGGTTGTGGCTATGATCGTGTTGCAGAATTGCAAACTCTTTTCAATTACAGGAAACAGAACCGGCTTACACTGGCTATGCATTCCCAGTTGTAGCACTCAAGTCATGATAGCTTCAAGCAGGTAGACAACACCCACCAATGACCTGTACATGACACTGATGGTCAACCGCAAATGCAAATATATTGGTTCCTAGGAGGTATTTGGCCGGGGCTGCCCACAAACATACCTGGGGAGTAGGTGAACTGGATGGGTTCGGAAAACTTGCCCGCACAATGAAGCAGAAGCTCCACGACAACCGAATCAGTGATAGACTGCGACCGATACTTGGGCACTTTGCATATCAGGTGAGTCTGTAAGCAAGAGACAATTGGTATTTTGTATTAATGCTGCATCTGGCATTCATTCAACTGACACTGCAAAAACACAATTGAAAACTGTTCCAGTTCCATTCACAATGTTTCTTGGATACATTCAGATATCTGAAATACTGTGAGTCGCGCATTTACAAATGAGTTTAAGAACTGTGAATAAGAAGTCACTAGTTTCAAATGAATCTACGCCCATAAAAGTGAGATTACACTATAAACCTGAAGATACATAAGAGTCAGCACATCACCCATTGTGTAGCTTCAGCTAATACTACCTGAAGATACATAAGAGGCGGTAAATTACCCATTTTGTAGCTTCAGCTAATATTACATGGAACACTCAGATCACAGCTGCTTTATTTTACCCCCTCAATACTCAGCGCTGCACACCATTATAAAAACTAAACAGAACTGTGTCATGAAGGTATAGCACTAATCCTGAGAACAGGTGACATCAATAGACTTTGACATATTAAGCCAGACACTACAACCTAGGTCTTAAAATGTCACTTGATCAGCTAGACCCAATGAACTTTTGATAACCTTTCCAATATCAAAACATTACAACAATCACTTTACCAGTATGTTTTAAATCATACTATCAAACGGGATGTAACAGAATGCAGCAACACTTTAGTGATGGCGGTAAATAACACAAATAATCTTTCGTGCCAGATTTGGCTACCAAAGGGTTCCATTAATATCAACGTAAAATCAGGAAATGCGTTTCAAGGATAGGGTCCAGGTTGAATATATTTAAATTATGACTTGAGAAGTCACCTGAAAGACAAACATCCTCCGACAAATGAGATAGTTCACCAACAATACCCAATAGATTTGCACCACACGATATGCACGTCAACAGACAACAACATTGATTAGTCGATGTGTGTGTCTGGCTACCGCGCCACCAGTCGCTGCGATCAGTTAATGAGTAAGTTTGTAGCGACCACAGCACCAGTCACGACAATCTGTTGATATGCAAGTCTACGGTGACCATGGCACCAATCACTAAAATCAGTCGATGTGTAAGTCTGGGGCGACCGTGGCACCAATCGCGACAATCAGTCGATGTGTAAGTCTGTGGCAACCACCCCACCAGTCAGTACAATAAGTCGATGTGCAAGTCTGTGGTGACCACGGCACCAGTTGCTACAATGAGTCGATGTGTAAGTCTGTAGCGACCACGTCATCAGTCGCTACAATCAGTCGATGTGTAAGTCTGTGGCGGCCACAGTCACGACAATCAGTTGATGCATAAGTCTGTGGTCATGGCGGCACCAGTCATTACAGTGTGGCCATTTCCCTTTTTCAATTACCTAAAGACCCTGTGTTAAACAAACAGTGGCACACATTTCTCAAAATGACTCATGTATGCAGCTTGTCAGACATAAGCGAACTGGGCTGACAAAAAAACGGAGAGTTGGTGGGACGTCAGTACAAGTTTTATCAGAATGTGTTTACAAAGTATGGAAAAGTCAAGGTCTATGCCTTTATAAACATAGTTTTCCTGAAATCAGCTTTTTGCTGCATACCGTTTGAAAGAAGTCCGACTCAACCGCGGCCTGTTCCTGCCAGAGAACAGCATCATCCTTCTTCTCTCTAAAGAACACCTTGATGCCCTTCCCAAAGTTCTTGCCGATGATGAACAGATCACGGTTCCCAGTAACCGGACATTCGCTTATTGACCACCGACAGATCTCTGGTGTACCCACAGGCTGGGCTGCAACACAGAGTAGGAGTGTTGAACAATGTGGAATGAAGAAGCAAGACAAGAGATACGGTGGGAGAGACAGAAACAGAAACAGACGGGGATTACGACAACAAGAATTATGATCCCCAACGATATCGACTTAATGCCCACTATTCATAACGTAATATGTAAAAGAGAGTGTGGTTTGTTTCTACTTTATTTAGACAATGAAATAGGAGATAAAAAAATCTTCAATTGGGCACACAAAATAAGACCTAAGTTGTCATTTTCCTGCTTTTCAAAGCGTTGATATATTGCAGCTGTTCTTCTTCATTGGGACAGTTGTGCAGCACAAACAAAGTGAAGGGTGAAGTAAAACTTATCTTAATTTATCTCAATTCAGGATTCATACATTAAGTGTCATTTTCAAATAAAATTGACAAAATTTTTTCTCATGGAAAATTGTAGAAATTTTGTTTCAAATATGCCCAACAATTTCCCAAATGAATGAGTGCTTCGTCTGTTTTCCTTGTGGCATTTTGCCATTACTTTGACAAAACTAGATGAATTTTGACAAAACCAGTCAATGTTAGTTTCAAAACTACTGCAGAAGTTTTTGCTTTTATATGAGACTACCTTAATCCACTAAATAACCTTGTAATAAGCCAAAAAGTTTCATTAACTGAAATGGACAATCCAGTCAAGACATGCCAGTTCAGAGGCAAATAACAGCCACAATACAGTGCAAAATGAACCGCTCTATGTGGACAGGGAACATGCACCAGCGGCAACAGTAAAGTTGATTCTAGAAGTACTTACTACACAGGATGGGAATGGAGGTGGTCTGTAGTGTAACACAACTGCCGTCAGGTTTGGGAATGATGACTCGGAAGACAAGACGAGCTTTGGTGCTCTTCTTCTTTGACTTGCCAGTGATGCCCACCATGTGTTCTACATCAGCATTGCGCAGTTTCAGTATGCCCACACAGTCGATCCTGAATATTGAACACATTTCTGGTGAACGCATTGCACAACAAGTTGAAACGCAGCACACTACAAAGCCACATTATTTAACAAATCCCGCAAAACTGTCCAGTACAGCAGATGGGCCTTCATCTGAACGCGAGCCCACCACAGTGCAATCTACAGCCATGGCTACCTGTAGCTGAAAACTGGAACCATGATATCGATAGTGATGTTAACAATTTCAAATACAGATACTCCTTCAATATCAATACCACGTAGAAAAACATCGCAACAAAATATTTTAATTGTCCTTAACAATGCGACACGCCAACTGATATTCGAACCGAGCCAATCCTCACAACACAAACACACGTGGAATTATAACAGCCGAGACCGACCAAGCAGGACTAGGGTGCTGGCAAGTTTAATCTTCAAACTCAGACATGACACAGACTTAAGACTCAAAATTTAAGCAATCGCGATTTTGTATTATTTTGAAAGTTTATTGGAAGGGTAACAAATTTTGAGTTGAGTATCTAATACAGGTTAAGCCCAAGGCCCTGGCCCATTTGATTTGTACAATTTAAAGCACAGAAATATTAAATCAAAATGACCGTTAATTTCAAAGTGACTATTGAATTATCCGTTTTGATATTAAACCACCATTTTGCAATGCTGCATCCTGTTGTATCAATCCAGCAGTAACACCACCAATCCATCCCTCTAGTTAGTTTCGTTACAGCAAGTTACAGCACTCGACGCTTAGCTTGAGGCCACGTTGCCAAATTCCAGGCTGCCAAACGGAATTGGAGGTCACCAAAACTGCCAATGGAATCATCGACCAAAAAAACCTCATGCTGTGTTCTATTCTCAAAAAAGTACCCAAGCCTTTTCCGTTTCTCCCCGCAAAAAATTCACCATTCAATCTGTAACTTAATTCCTCCTGCAAAGAAGGAACGTAGACGATTAGAACCACTTGAGGTGCGTGTTTCATGGTCTGATCTTGCCCGTCTGTCTACTTCCTGTTGTAATTTAAGCGTGTTTGATACCACTGACTGCCGTGGTGACAAATGCACTATATTCACGAAACCAAAGGTATTGAATCTAGGAAAAGTGTTAGTAACTTTAAGTTTGGAAGTCACTACAAATTTCGAAACAAATATCTGAGGAATTAGTGTCCGACTTTGATACTCACTGAGGTTACTTGTGAATTTTTCCAGGTCAATAGACATAATCTGAAGTGCATTGAGCACTGAGTTACATAATACAAATTATCTAAGGTCTAAGTTCAAGGTCTTTCTATCCAACCTGTCATACAGCCCCAGTTTGCTGGTCCTGTATCAAAGATATCATCTTAGAACTGATGCACAATCCAAGTATAATATAGAAGGCAAGTAACGGATAAAAAACGCTTAAATCAACTGCAGCGTGCAGGTCCAAGCAATATAAAATGCACATTACGTAACTAATCGAACGCATAAAAGTTTGAAGTCTAAACTTTCGTGGTATCCTAAAAGCATTTAAGAATTCCTACATCAAAGATATCTGTCTTTATCTTGTCACTGTACATAAGATGTGATACTTAATACCTGTTGTATAAGTATGCCTATCACTGACATAATGATCCCTTTGCTTCGGTCAATGCAGCAGTAGGTCAGATGCTGCTATTACTTAATAAATCTTGTATAGGCATGTTTAACTAACTATGAACCCCTTGCCACTGTAATACTGGTCTCAATTACTTTTATTTATGACCACACTTTATCAGAAGTAATCTTTTCTCATGTCGATCTCTTGTATGCAACAGTAGTTCAATCCAACTGCTTGCAGATTAAATTCTCTATTCAAACTAAACAAAACTATAGATTTGTTTAAAAACCCTGCCACAGAATGTTTTGAGTGTTCTATCCATACCGTGCCACCATATCATCTCCTGGTTCTAAGTTCATCTCTATTACTGTAATGCCCTCAATTTCTCTCTCTGTGCACGGCGTCGAGTTCTTGCCAGACACTTTACATGCTTGGTAGAAGCCATGAGGCCTAGGCTTCCCTGTATCCTGACCGACAAAGACTTGAAGTCTACACGACTCATTGTAACCATGTAACTGCAAAAGAAGCCCGCTTTAAAAACTAGACACTGGTAGGAGTTACACACAAAACTATGCCACTGACGTAATCGAAAACGCAAAGTGGTAAAGGAACACCCCCCCCCCCCAACTCTCAGGCTCAATGTTCAGCACACAGTCACACCTACCGAGGTAGACAAACACAGACAGGTCATTCTGATTTTTACCGAATGATTCGGACTTCTGTTTGTTTACTTCCTGTAGTATTTCGAGTGCATGCTTGGATGTGGCATGGCAGCTTCTGATTTTTATTAGCAAACAAAATCTGAGGTTGTGTAAGCGGCCTTCAAGTTGCCAAATCGATCCCAGACAGAAACATATTTGGTCCACATTCTCACAAGTGAGACCAGAGTTTGAATGGCGTATTCCATGGCAGATTGTGTATATTGCACCAAATGTCACTAGCCCAGCTTAAATGGAGGGAGAGAAGGTGATTAAATGAATGGAGAATTGTCATTCAAAGTCGCCCAGCAAGAGACTATAAATTTAACTCTCAAGAGCGACAAAATCAAATATGACCAAGAAAAAGTCCAGGATCAAACTGAGAAAGAAAAGTTAAAAATCATTTCTTCCCATTAAGAGTGCAGGCAAATACCAACCTTCACCATGGGGAAACCTTCGCCAGACTGGTCCTTGACGGCACCGCGGCTGCCCTCAGTGAGGTAACGCGCACGGTGGTGGTTCTCTGGTTGTACAGTTATCTCTAGCCCTAGTCGACCGTGCTTGTTGGGAAAAGCCTGGATCAACGAGGGCTCCTTGAACTTTTTCACTGGAGTCTGGACACGAGCACTGGTCCTGGAATGAACAGATGATGGGAAACGGAGTGGAATAAACATAATTCATCGAGTTGGCCTTTGCACGGTGGTTGGGAAATAGGGATACCATAAAAGACCACGACCTCAATAGAGCAACAGTACTTAAATGTTGAACACCAATGCATATCCTCTGACACAGCGCCACCTATACTGAAAAGTGGCTCAGTGGAAACATGATGAACAACACACAGAATTCTATGTGTGGGCATCAATGCGCATGCCTTGGCCGGAAGCATACCGATCACATCGCATGCCTTAATGCTCTGTACTTGTTTGGGCTTAAACCACTGGATCGAGGTTCCCTTGATTTTGTTTACTTCGATCACTGTCCATTTTAATAAACTACAACTACGAGTCAAAGTGGTCGCCATACTTGGTATCTGTAAACTTAAAGGGGTTTCTTAACTTTCAACCAATGGGAATGACAATGTTATGTCAGTTTCATTACTTTAACCAATGAAAAGCCATTTTAAACAACATTCGACAGTACTACCTTTCGTATCACTGGGAAAGAGTGTACACCAGTGCCCTTACCTTGAAACCCATCTGTGTGGAGCTGGGTTTGTAGAAACAACTCTTTTGCCTACCAAGGCATTTAGCCCCATTCCTTGATAAAAAATCTTTATAAAAATCACGTGAAATTCCCTTCATGAGGCCCAATATTAACCTCCAATGAGTAAAAAATTCGCATCAAGGTTAGAACCTTTAATTCTAAACTATTAGATTTGGCTACATGAAGCATTGCCAATAGAGGTTGGTAACTGGGGAGTGAAACTGGCGATGACCGGGAAGGAGGGATTATCTCCCCACTCAAAAATGTTCCTCTCAGAAGACACAAGCCATTTCCATTCAATTGAGCGTGAGAGGCACCTTTCTCTTCAAGTTAGCAAGAGCCCTGATAGTACACTAGAGACAAATACTGCGAACAAAACCTGGCAAAGTAAGTTTGTTAATAACAAACTTTATGGGAACAATCTCACAGTTTTCATTGCAAATGTTCCGTGTTTGGCATTGTAACCTTATTGCATCTAAGCATAAAGGAACACTTTCATTACGAGTCAAATTAAGATTACATTGAGCTTCAGCGACTCAACGCAAAAAATCATTCAAATGTGACGCAAGGTAACCAAACTCATTGCGGCTAAATTCAAACTCATTAGCGTGACGAGTCAAAACAGGCAGTAAACACTGATAGAGATAGAAGATAAAAGAGTTTTTTTTTCCAATATAATCGTTCAAACACTGATAGATAGCAAGATGAAAGATTTTTTTCCAACATAACACTCAAGTTATTCCGGTGCATTCAAGATAAATTTTCATCATTGGATATTTTGACACAGTACACAAATTCCCCGTGAAGTGATATTTACTCCACTATAAGTAGTAAACATACACAGATTACGGTAACACAAGCTCAGAGTGATCAACAGACATACTACAACATTCAGGAAAAAATTAATTTGAAAATGCAGGCAAAACATAACAAGATTTTTCATGAATAAGTTCTATTCTTCAACAACTTGGTCCTTCTACAAGCTAAGGCAAGTTTTGTTTTCAACACACAAATAGAAACGAACCCCTTCAAGATGTTGGCTTCCTTTCACACCTCCTTGCAAAGATGTGAAATTCATGGAGCCTGAATCTTTTATCAGTGTGATACCAGATTTGTAGCTTTAAAGTCCAAGGGGCCAAGGTTAATATTAAATATTCGTTACTTTTTTTACTAGACGATAATAGTTTATAGACACTAATATCTTGTACAAATGAAGGAGAGTATGATTTGACATGTTCACACACATACAGACACACACAGACACAGACACACGTGCGCATATCAAAAACGCGCTCCCACAAACAAATGCACATTTTGAGACCAGATACCAAATGAGACATTAGCTAATAATCAAATAAACAGAAGAGCCAAAGAGAACCCTATTTTTATATTCGCCGTTTCTGACATAAAATAAATTTTTCGATTTGAAAGTATTGCAACGATTACTTTCTAAACTGTTCTACTGAAGGAGTGAAGCAGTAATATTTCAGAGTCTTTGCTGGTAAGTGTGATACTTTCCCAAACAAATGAGCAGTAATTGTGTCTCAGTTATGTGCTTATACTTTCACAACATTGCAACAGACATGGATCACTCTAACCAACCAGGTGTAAACAACAATAAATACTAGTTAGGTCACGACAGCTAAATTAATATTAATTACAGGCAGGCTGCTACACCTACACGACTTGCGCAGGTCACTCAGGTGGATTCATCGCAGTGGTTATTGGTTCCCCTGATGCAGTTACCGGGTACTTTTTAGTGGTTCAAATTGTCAAAAAAAAAACCCACCTGATATGATCCCAGTGCGAGATTATTTACTATTGAAAACCTGTTCTTAAGGTCACGAGAAAAGTGATTGTCGCTAAGATACTAAGCCAATTTGTAAAAAAATACTCTAGATACATTTGTATAGCTTTCCAAAATAAAGAACTTCATTAAAGTTGGGTGCAAACCAGAATGAATTGTCGTTATCTTGATGGGTACAAACCAGAATGAATTGTGCTGTTATCTTTGCACTTCCACAGTTTCAATAACAAGGACATCGTATGGTAGTTCGCCGTTTGTTTCACACAGAATAAATTGCATATACTTTCCACACAATAGGGACATATCAAATAAACTGAATTTACAGACATACGAGATATCCCATATACATGTTCCGACCATAACACTGGTAACATCCCATATACATGTTGCGACCATACCACTGGTAACATCTCATATACATGTTCCGACCATACCACTGGTAACATCTCAAATGGCGTGTAATTACAAGCATTAATGACAAGACTTTGTCTTTACATTTTCCACAGCGCGAAACTGACGATTTGCCACATGCCACATGCAAAATCAGTGGGGGGACAAAATTGTTTTTCTGAATAACGTTTGGTATGCAAAATGAGGTGAATGTGCTGAATAAGTGGGGCATTACCACAAAACAGATATTATAAAAACTAACACGTTGTACACAGAATAAGGTTGGCCCAATCACCACTGAGGCATGTCAGGTGAGGGCACTTATAAGTCATATCAGTAGTATGACAGTGTACCAGTGGTAACAGCAGACACTAAACAAACTTCCCATATCATATGATAAAAACAAGATAACGGGCATGAGGCCATGACATGGTCAACATGAGCTACCTCTTGAAGCACTCTTGTTGGTCAACCTGAACTACCTCCTTTCACTAACAGAACGTCTCAAAGTCACCGAGCAGGTTTGATTTGGAGACCTCAAGCTCACTAATGCAACCTTAAATTTTGATCAGAGAAATAAGAATGCAGCTATGATTCCCTTAGTCGTGACTTCAAAACTTAAAAAAAAAACAACAAAAAGAAAAATGTTGCCAGAATGTTTTTGGGTGTAACATTTGACCCTTGCACACTTGTGACTATAGGCAAACTGAGCCCACCGCTTTCATTGTTTGTGAAGGACTTTTGCACTGCCTAATATGCAAAGGCCAGGACTTTTGCACTGCCTAATATGCAAATTTCTTTTTTTCCATGGCAAGGTCATTTCCCAATTGGCTACCTGGGGATTTTGCCACGTTGCTTTTGGTGAGTTGAAGTTAAGCTAAGCATGATGCCCTTAGTGCTTAGCATAACATCGGAAGGGGCTGATGGTGTTTGCCTTCCCCAGGAGGTGGGTCTGTACACAGGATATTCGGTTCCGAGAGGTGGAAACTAATCATCACCCAGCACGACAGACTCTCAACTTTCTGTTCTTGCTAAAAACAAAAGCGCCGAGCAGGTGAACTTGGGTGCACCGGCTTTTCACTTGAGCTATTTCATTTTCGATTCTTGGCAACAAGGTTTGGCAAGCCCAGTTCCTGCTTGGTAGCTTGGGAATTTTGCCAGGTTGCATTTGGCCAGTTAACTATATGCTAAGCATCGAGCTCTGCTTCCATCTAAGTCAAATTTCCATAGACTATCTATCCTCAAATGGCCAATGAATTATGAAAACACAAATCATACGGTTCCCAATCTTTGGCACATTTGAATGAACCTTAAAATCTCCATTATGCTAGGTGTTTTCTCTGCCATAAAATTAAGCGTCCCATGCATCAGCAGATGGCTACATTCCTGATAAATTGTGAACAAGCTAGTATCCAAAATGGGACTTGCCATGCAAAATTTAGCGTTACATAAATTTAATGCAAAATGTAGTGACCATGGGGGAAGTGTACTTTAAAATCTGTTGAGGATTTGAGAAATAAGCGACACTGGAGGCAGAGTCGAAAATAGAATCAACCAGGTTGAGGCAGGCTTTGATTGAGGCAGGCTTTGATTGAGGCAGGCTTTGACAAAGTCAGATTTGTCTGTACACCATGCTTTGCTCTGCAATCTCAAATTGAAACCCCACGGGTCATCCATCAGAAGTTATGGTGTAGATTCACACTGAATGTCTAGACATGCCGGAGAAGCATGACAAGCCTGAACTTTGTACTATCAGTTACTAACCGACAAAGAAATTCAACTTATATTTGTCAAAGGGGCCTCCTGGTGATGTACACAGAAGCTACATTCACGATTCATGTGTTAACTAAAGCCATACACACGCATATTGATCTATGCACCTACTGGTGAAGAGGTAAGTCACTTACATGCACCCCACATCTTGAGAACCAGTTTTCTCCACAAAATAATGGACATCAAACTGGTTCTCTATTAGTGACTATTGCCAGTGAAGCTGCATCTATATCCCTAACTAGGCGAATGTGTCTATAAATTAATCACTACAGCAAAATATAGATGACTTCTAAATTCATATTTGAGTGAATGAAACTTGACTTATCCGTTCCAAAACGGTAGGCGGTGTATTCTATTTAACACTGATTATTAGTAAAAAGTTTTAGAAATGGGTAAAAGCACACAATCACACAGTTTTAAGAAAGGCACATAAGCAAGTGCCAAGATGCCTGCACGAATAATATGAAGCTTAGGCACCTATATGCCAAACAATTGAGTAAAAAATCTTTGAACAACGCATTATTTTACATATAAGGCCTTAAGGCGTGCAATACAGTATTACCTCTTAAATTTTTATATTTAGACTTTATTTCCTTAAATGTTCATAAAGCATCATAAGCCCCAGTGTAATAACACTACATTGACTCACGACTGTATCAAGTATGGATTTTAAAAACAATGCAGTACATGCCAGGGAGATTAATTAATTGTCAGTATATGAAACCCCCTGGTGACATTTGGCAATAGTTGGACCATGACATGTGCATTCCTGTGTTTTATATATGGCCACACTGCAGACACACACATTCATAGGTTCATACTTCCGTACGTCTTCACTTATTTAGCATACAATACATGGCAGACGTGGGAATTTTTTTGAAATTGATCAACAAAGATAAATATTCATGTTCATTTTAAGCAGGGTTTGTACTGCACATATGTCATCAAGCAACACCTCTGAAATTTTCTTATTATCTGTAGCAAAGTGATAAGGCTCTGGAAATTAGAAAAACGACTGTTTTGGCAATTACTTTTAATTACCGTAAAGTACGTGGGTATGAATTAACCTAACATTATTCCTGAACTAGGTGTCCTGATGGTCCTGTGGCCGACAAAAACAGGTCAGTGGAGCGTGGTTACTTGATATCAGGACAGCAGGACTCATTACAACATATATGAAGAAGTCACAGTGCAATCAAGTACAGGTTATGAAGAAATGGAAGAAAGTCTGTTTGCTTGCTTTTTGCTATCAAACCACTTCAACTGGCACTACAAGAGATTTCAGACATATATGTTGACATTTTCATTTAGAACATAACAACGGGAATGTGCGAGGCACTCCCTCAGAAGAATGAACGATAATAAAATAAACCTAATAACTGCAGAGCAATCACCACAAGAATGACGAAGCGTCTATGTTAAGTTTGAAGTAGCAGCGCAGTTAAGTGAACTGAGCAAACACTTGAACGGAACACTCAGAAGACTGTCACAGAAAATGTGTAAACCCCTTAAATAAGGACATCTTTGCACGAACTGGCCAAAAACGCTGTCTGAAGTTGACTGAGTGTATGTGCATAACCAGTATGTCCCACTAGAGGGTATGGACATATCACGTACTCGGTATACCAGCTGAGTGTATGTGCATAACCAGTATGTCCCACTAGAGGGTATAGACATATCACGTACTCGGTATACCAGCTGAGTGTATGTGCATAACCAGTATGTCCCACTCAGGGCTCGACGCTATTAAAATCGCCAGGTCGCATTTTGCGACCTAGCCAAAATCCCAGGNAGAGGGTATAGACATATCACGTACTCGGTATACCCCAGCTGAGTGTATGTGCATAACCAGTATGTCCCACTAGAGGGTATAGACATATCACGTACTCGGTATACCCCAGCTGAGTGTATGTGCATAACCAGTATGTCCCACTAGAGGGTATAGACATATCACGTACTCGGTATACCCCAGCTGAGTGTATGTGCATAACCAGTATGTCCCACTAGAGGGTATAGACATATCACGTACTCGGTATACCCCAGCTGAGTGTATGTGCATAACCAGTATGTCCCACTAGAGGGTATAGACATATCACGTACTCGGTATACCCCAGCTGAGTGTATGTGCATAACCAGTATGTCCCACTAGAGGGTATAGACATATCACGTACTCGGTATACCCCAGCTGAGTGTATGTGCATAACCAGTATGTCCCACTAGAGGGTATAGACATATCACGTACTCGGTATACCCCAGCTGAGTGTATGTGCATAACCAGTATGTCCCACTAGAGGGTATGGACATATCACGTACTCGGTATACCAGCTGAGTGTATGTGCATAACCAGTATGTCCCACTAGAGGGTATGGACATATCACGTACTCGGTATACCAGCTGAGTGTATGTGCATCAAGTACTCAGTATGCCCCACTTGCATCACCTATTTCTTCAGTGTTAAAATGAGTATCGACATTCTGAGAATAAGATTGGTGTGAGATAAACCATAGGAAACACACGACATGTCTGATTTCTTCTGAATCTAACCGATAACTATCTTGCAAACTTCAAATGACGCTGTAATTTGTAACTTCCCATCGTCAAAAACAGTTTGTTCTGGGCATCAAATTTCATCAAGACACAAGTGCACTTTCTTTCACAATTCCATTCTAAACTCTAAAATTATTCGTATTAATATGCAGTTTTTCTCCATGTAAAATTGGTCGTTGTTGGATTTTCTACAAACCACACTGAAACAGAGACGCCAATATTAAGCAGTTTAGCCTAGGCAGTTACATTGCCTGTGATGTGGATGCCGCAGTCGTACACAGGCGATAGTATACCACCATAAAAAGTTACTCATTTAAAAATACAGAAAATAACATTGAATGAAACATGCATATATACGCATGGAGCTCTAATTAACGCATGCCATGCCTCTGGAGACAATTTAGTCAACATAATTTGAACATATTCCAGAAAATCAGCCTAGGTTAAATCAAGTTTCCTGTGCCATTTTGATGAAGTTGCATGAAATGATGCCGTTTCACAAAAAGTCCGAGGGACAAAAATCTCACAAATTCCACCGGATGTCCTCCCACGCTACTTTTTGTGTCAGCCGCCAGGTCACGTGCTCCCCAGTCTCGCGCTGATTGTGGTCTAGCTCGCGTGACGCCAATTGAAATCTTTTGTTGTTATCGCGCAAGGTGAAGTTAACGGCAACAAAAAAGTTAGGAAATTTTTGCCAAAGTCCTCTCAATTCCTGTCAAGATGCTTCGTCGAGACTATGCTTTGAACCAGAGATTATCACTGAAGAAAGTAACCGCTATTTGAAGTGACAATGAACTTTTGACGAGGTGAAAACCTCTTATTCGGCAACCAGATTTGGCCTAGATAAGTACAGAAACTGATGGGGTGCTGTAGCCCTACACAAACGAGGAGCTATGTGCTGCCTAACAAGCTTACCTTACTGACACTGTATTTGATGTGGTGGTCGTTGCATTTGCCTCTGTTACTAATTGAGAGCCAGCTGTGAATACATTGGCATTGTCTTTCCCAAACTGGGTGAAAATGAACTGCGATGATGAGATGGCCTCACTCAAGTCATAGCCAGAGTTAGAAATCGGCGATGACAACACGGTCGCCTGGCTAATATCCTCGTCTCCAGAGCTCCTACGGATCTTGGCCGGCGTTTCACTACCGTGTTCACCACCACATCCACCATTCTCCAGAATAGTGCCGTGTGGCCACGATGCCAGCACATCGTCTGAGCTTAGCTGGCTCAACTCATCCACAATGTTAAGTCCTTCAGACTTGTGAACTAGCGACATCTGGCTATCGTCATTAAACAAGTTCGGCGAAGAAAGACAGCCGCTGACATCGGGACTAGAAACTGGACTGTAGCTAGACACAGAAGTCTGCTCATCGGACGGGCCCGAATGTCTGGTCAGGAACAAGTTACTGGTGTCATCATGGTAAAAAATGGACGTCTCGTGATCTTCTTTCATTTTCACTCCACTTGGGTCTTTCTTTATATTGTTTATAATATCTGCAATTACAAAAGCTGTCATTGACTATGTGAGGAAACACACTGGTCCAAACAACATATGAGGTTACCAAGGTCAGGCTCACAGAGTCAAACCACAACTAAATGTTTTGATGGACAATGAACAGATTTTTCAAGCCAATTAATAACAGCATCAAAGGTTGTGAAAAATGTGCACTATGCAACTCTCGCTTAGATAAGCCAAAGACAGAAGTAAAACTCTTCGATAGATGGAAAGTTTTCCTTAGAAATTTTACCAACAATTGAACACAAAAAATTCACTTTTAACATCTGAATTTAATTCACTGTCCACTCTTACCGTACCTGTTTTAGGATCTTGATCTTCATTCAATTTCCCGGTCAAATTTGCATATAATAACTAAAGTGCAAAAATTTGGAAATATAAAGTAATGCCATAGTTAATCAATAAACCTTGAACAGTGACTTTCAAACAAGTTGATACATGCATTTTCTAATCAGAACATAATGTTATCAACAATAAATGCTGGTCACTTACATCCATTCATGGTGTCAAATTTACGGTATCCTCCGTAAAGCCAGTCATTCCACCTGAAATAACAATTTATCAAACATATAAGTTACAATAACAGTAGCGCAACACTCTGATCCAATGTGCATAATTATCCCTGAATATGGAACCTCCGAAAAAGTAGACAACAAGGGCTACAGAGACTATAGATCTTGATCACGGAAAAAATGTTATAACTACTGTCCAACACCAGCATGGCAACGTCACATTTGATCCTCCTGTTGAAAAGTACAGTAAAAATTCATTGTTTGGGACTGCTTCTAACATATGGGAACAAAAATTCAAGGTGAAGTTGATTTTTTTTTTGATTTTGAGGAGTGTGAGCTCCTTTGATATTCACTTTATTTCTTGAATATCTAACGTAGAACATAGGCTTCCCAGTTCATAAAATTGTATAAAATAGTTGCCAACACAACGTTTTCAAGCATCCCCATAGCGTGTAACATGGAGGTGAATGATTGTTTAGTAATTCTTGAATTTGGTATGGCTAATACTTGAATAAAGACAACAACTTTTCTAAACTATTATTGTATAGCAACACATTTCGGCAGTAAAACATCCACCATTCAGAGCCAGTCTTAACTACATCCAAAAGTAAAGTTCACACGTTGAATTTCAAATGCAAACCCAAACTGAGATAAGGGCTGTCGCTGGTCTAAAAAGTTCAGCAGTCTCGCAAACTTTCTCTAGTTGAACAACTTGTATCTCAAATGCTTCAACTTGGCCTGATTACCTTGCTTAAAGTCTGTGCACGACACTAGTTGTAGATACTCATAGTTCAGCTATCTGGAATAGTCGTGACCAGTTTGAACCTGTGCCCTTTGAGCGCACCTGATGATAAAAAATGTGCTTTTTTCAAAAAGTTGTGCCCAGCAGACTTTGTGCAATCAAAGTGGGAGCATATGAAACAGAAACCCCAAGGGCAATCAAAATAGTTGTGTTTTACCCGACTGCCTGTAAGTGGAAGAGTGTTGCATTGCGCACGGGGGTGGGGTGGGGGGGCGCACTGCTACACCATACTTGTGCCTTTTTATGAGCTAATGGTGCAAAGGTGCAGTCCAGGAATATCCCCAAGACATGACCGAACGTACACAGGCTAGAGATGTTCTCCACTGACACAAGTTATTGAAACTGGATTCCTGAACTTTTGGTTGAGTCAGGACTCCTGCATGGGTCTATTAGCTATAGATAGACTAACAGGATCAATGACCAACCATAAGTGCTTTAAGTTAAAAGGATACCAAACCCAGTTTTGGCCTATAAACAAATACTAAAATTGACAATCACCTCCAGTTCTCTGAAACAAATGTAACGCTCTGCAAAACTCGATAACTCTTAAGTGTTTGGAGCAAAATTTGAAAACTCTTTGTAGGGTCTAATCAACAAGCAAGCATGGCCTACAACAAGCGTGACCTACGATTTAGACAAGTAACATGATAATTGCAGAGAAAGAACACCTACCAAGACCCATAGTATCCAATCTGTGATGCAGAGACTACGAGTTCTCACTTCTCAGTTGAATCCTGCTTTGATTGAACACTCAAGTGGGATGCCAATGAAGGATTAGCAGATGACTGACCAAGGATTGTTTGAAATTACCAAAACAGGGTTTAGTATCCTTTTAAGAGTCACATCATGTAACATTATGCATGCCATACACTACCAACATGTTCAGGCCTTGCATTATGAAATGAAATGAGCCCAGGCCCAGTCACATTCAAACACATTCACTATGAGGCTCACTCAGAATTTCAGTAACGTCTACTATGACAGCTTTTATAAGGCTGAAATTGCAGAATATGTAAGCCCCCTTGTTTCATTCAATATATCAGGTCAACAGGTGGACCCCGGACCTGTCAATCATCAGAGAGTGCTTCCACAGGAGTATGATAAGGGTGAGTCACCAACTGAGGTGGTCACAATGCCCGGGGTATCATCAAGGTGGAAAGCTTTGCAGTATTGTCTCGAGCAGGTATATCCGCAACTATTCGGCAGGGTAAACAAAAGAGGCCGTAACTTACCGGTATAAATCCCTGAAGGCAATTACATGGCTATGTAATGCCACAGGCATACAGGGCCGATAGTACACCCTCATAAAAGGTTACTCATCTCAAAATACAGCAAATAACATTGAATGAAACATGAACATAGAGTTATAATTAACACATACAACAACTTTGGAGACAATAAAGTCAACATAACTGAAACATATCCATGAAAATCTGTCGCAGTTTGCTCGAACTTCCCTCATCGCGGGCCATTTTGAGGTAGTTACACGAAATCCTATCAGTTGACAAAAAGTCTAAGGGACGCAAATTCCACGAGATATCTTTCCATGCTACATTTTACAACTGTCAAGTGCAAGGTCACGCCCTTCGCTCAGTCTTACACTTGTCCTTGCCTAACTCAATTGACTTAACTTTATGTTTATCGCACACGGTGGAAAAGTTACCAAAAAGTGGACTTAGATTCTTTTTGCTAAAGTCATCTTAATTCCTATAGACAAGTTCATCACAGATATGTGAAGAACCAGAAAGGATCGCTGAGGAAGCGCATTTTTGAGTGACAATTTTTAAAAGTGTAAAATGTACTTTGAATCGGTAAAAACCTCTCACCAGATTTGGACTATAGCCCGTGTAAAATAAGCGGATGAAAGTAGTATAGAAAGTAATTTGGCCCCTACCCAGCCAACAGATGGGCTACATGTTGCCTAGGCTATGTGGGGGCCTAATGCTATATAAGACTCCTGTGGAGTTTCTCATCAGGCATCAGCCCAGCTTTTTCAGGGTTACCCAGTTTAAGATAACTCATTGAAATGACATCTCCTGCCCATCAGGAATTCAACAAGAAACCACTTCATGAGGTCTGCTAAATGAAGGATTAATAGTCTATTTTGATTCTGCGTGATTGACTCCTGCGCAGCAATGAAAGACTAACAAAACGGCGGAAACAGACGATAGAAATTATAGACAACGTTGCTTTACAACAATAAAGTATAGCCACACTGTATTTTGGTAATCAACATGTCATATGATCAACCACTCTAAACATTTTGGAAGCAACAGTGGGAGTTGACTCGGAGCCAGCAATGTTTACTCCGAGAGAACATGAAAATTCACGTGCGTGACCCAAGTCGAGAACATCCGCCATGTTTTGCAATCAGGAAAATGAAATCAGTTGTCAGTCGATTTATTGATACGTGACATATATACAAGAATCAGCCAAATATTAGCTTTAGTATAATATTCATTAATAAGTGTGCAAACTACAAAATGATAGCTGTTACACAGCGTGTAAATTAAGGTCAAACCAGGACCAAAATCAACCCCACATACCTCTCCTATGCCAACAAAAACTGTATTAAGCGTGATTGGTTAGAGGTCACTATTTATAGTAAGAAATTCTAGCTTGTGATTGGACAATCGGAAATCTTAACCATAAATTATTCGCAATTCAACCAATTGGAATAATTTCTTCTTTCTCGTTTCCTTTATGCATAATTAGTTAAACACGTCACTGAGGTGAGATTTTTGTTTACCTCTATAGTCTGCGTGCGTGCATGAGGCGTACGCAGGGACGGTGCAGATTCATTTGTATTCATTTGTTCATTTTGAGTGCCTTCCTAACACTGCCGAGATCAGAATGTGGTCGGCCGGGGAAAACCCAATTTCGTTTGAGCCCCCCCGGGTGCGCCCATGTTAAGGGTGGCTTAAGGTTGTGTATTTTTCATTTTTATCATTTGGTCATGTACGTGATATGTCGTCTTAGCAAAATTTAGTAAAAAGGAAAATACAGCGAAACAGTGGTATTTGCAATAACATGGACTAATTACAGTTTCATAAAATGTCACTTCATTTTCGTTTTATGCAACTTATGACTGTTGTCATAAAAATCAAAAAAATAATTTTATAGCCCTCTTGCAAAAGTGAGACATTTTAAAAAGCAATTCCTAACAGTGCAGGCATCTGAAGTGATTTCGATCATCCAATTTGATATGATTTCCGATCGTTCGCCAAACATAATTTGGGCATTTTTGTAGGGTCCTACGTTATAATAACGTAGGGTACCATGGCATGCAAGTTCGCTGCCTGGTGAGCCAGTGTCAGCCCGGGATACCCCTCTCCACTACAAACGTAGAGCCTACTACAGGTCAATTAGTGGAGTGCCGACAGCTGAGGTCAGATCTCAGAACAGGTCCCTGTCGGGTGAAAGGCTTATCAAGTGCCCTTCACTGAGTTTTATGAGTCCAAAAGCACTGCTTCCTTCACTATATCTACACAGCAGTAAACTTTATTCTTGTCGCACACTCTTCAGCTGTTGCAGAACCTAAGCGGGTCTAAGTCGACAGCCATTGTTGTGTTTTGTTTCCCTTCATGCGCGCACCCAGCCCTAAAAATGGGGGTCGAATTCTTGAGACTGTGATGGACCTTTTACTGAGATTCACGGGGTACCTTTAGAGCTATGAACTGTGCATTCGCAGAATGTTGGTAGTTCCTACCTTTTTTAGTGGACTTATGTCTCGTTTTCTACTTTTTTCGGAGTTTTTTTGTTTCTCTGAGGCGGACCCCTTAGCGCTTTTTTTCGAGTTGGATGAGATAGATTTCTTGAAGTTATTAGCTTTCACCAGACCTTTAATGTAAATAGATGCCTGCGACAAATCCTGCAGATTAGCCCAAATGGTCGGATAGAATCACAAATGAAGAGATTTGGCGAAAAACTGGGCATGAGAGGGTAGAGACTCAGATAAAGCGGTGAAAATGGAGGTGGGTGGGACACAGCCTCAGAAAAGCTGACGAAAGCATTACAAAACAATCTCAGTTCTGGAACTCGCAGGGAAGTCTTCGACGAGGCAGACCAGTCCAAACTTGGAGGACAATGGAAGCCCGAACTCCGTGAAACCGGATACAACGTGCAGCAAATAAGACAGATGGCGAACAACAGGATTCGATGGGGTTCAGTCACAGAGGCCCTATCCACCACGGGGTGGCAAGGGTTTTAAGTCAAGACAGTCAGACTTTTAATACATCAAAATCCGTTGTGATTTTGCGCTCATTTTTGCCGTTGCCTGTCAGATTGAAACCAATGCTGGTGTGTTTGCCATTTTAATGCTAGCTTTTAAAATACTCTTGCACTTTAGGCGTGGTATTTGGCTCAGCGGCAGAGCATTTGGTTGCTACTGCAGAGTGTCGTGGGAATATTCCGCGGTAAAGTGATAATTTTGTTCTTTCCTTTAAAGATAACTCATTTTGCACCATTGATGGTAAAACTAATTTTATCTGCAACCAATGTAGTCAAATTTTGTTCCCAAACTGGTGATCTAAGAAAAAACTTGATTTTAATATAGAAATGGGTCAAAAGCGTATTTTGCGATTTTGATTGGACAGGACAGATTGTTTTGAAGTTAATAGTTTTGAACAGAGCTGTAAAACTGCAAATTCGCAACCCTGAGGTTCTGTCATTTCATTAGAAGTCCCTGATTCTAGACGTTGACGTCCACCCATTCGGCAGAAATAATAAAAAATCGAGACCGGTGACGTCAATTATAGATATGTTTCATCCCGAGCAGCTTATTGAAAATGAAAGTCGAAATCGGCCTTGTATTCTTATAAAATCTGTCTCGTAATATTCCTTACGGTGATAGCATTCTATTTTCGTTACCAACTCGAGTCAAAGGTAATGCGTACATGCGCCGTTTTCGTGGCTTCAAAAACGCTACCTGATTGTCACCAACAACACCAATAACGTCACGTTAGGTTATTTTTTACTTCTTGTGCATCAAGTGACCATGGTCTCAATGAATGAGAAAGTAGTTCTTTGTAAACCCAGTATTCACTTCTGATCTCGATGATCAGACCAAATTGATAGCAGTAAGTACGTGGCAGGGCTCTCACTCACCTGGCAGGAAAGGTGCCTGTACTTTTTTAAAGAGCAATTTTTACTAAGAGGACATTTTTGTATAGTTTATTTGTGGCATTGCTTTTTATGGAATGGTATATGTATGGCCATGAGGGCAATTTTTGATCGCTTAGCGAGGAATTTTTTGACTTGATAAGGGGAATTAAGTGTGATTTTTAAATATTTTTAAGGAAAGGGGTCGATGGCCCTGTGTGGTGTAAGTCAAGGTACATTTCTTAAACGGTGTGCACTGATGATTAGCTTTAGGCTTAGCTATAAACGCTTTAACGGGGTATGGCATTGTCGGCGAGAAAACTAATTGTCAGTCATCGGCAACCCGCTATGGATGACATCGAAGGACTTTGGCATGGTGTCTGCTGATTAGGTTTTCACTATTACCAGGAAGAGATAACCAGGAAGGGACAACTGTTTTAGCGCATTTTAACGTGATTTCAAACGTAAATGTTCAAGTTATCTGGAATCCAAGCATTATTTTTGAAAGATTAACTCTTTAGCTATAAAATGACACCACTTTGGTCCTCAAAGACTGCATATTACTGGCACTGGGATGCTTTGAACGTGACATGTTTACCCTTCCAAAAGATGCTTCTTCCCAGGCATGTACTCGGGCATGAGCCTCTTTTTTGAACCAACAGATGTCACTATCATATGCAAATGAGGCTCGCATCGCTACGTCATACGACGTCATACGGCGCGAGCTTCCAATTTGAAACGTCAGGTGCCTATAGTGTATGACTTGAAACGCAGTAGTCTACTTGATCGGGTATATCCTAGTATGATTCCAAGAAAACTAAGAACTCACCCAAGTCAATGTTCAAAGAACATTGAGTATGGTTTCACATGAAAATACATTTAATTGTATTTGGATACGCTTGCGTGTGTGTATGCGTGGACTTTGTCATTTT
>NMRA01000086.1:545974-565248 GCA_002633005.1 Phoronis australis
GGGATATGCTTGAGAGCCACAAAGTGTGCTAAAATGGTAGAAAATTAGGCGTAACATTTCTATAGGAGATAAAAGGTTGATTACCGCAGAAGGCCGATGTCTTAAATGCCCAGAAAAAATTAGGAAGGCAAGGTGACTTGCCAAGAAAACGGCAGTCGGGGCACTCTAAAGGAAAGTACTTCAACCAATTCCAATTATCCGGTGCAACTTCTCTCACTCGACGGTGTTGTTTCACGACACCGCAACCTCCCAAAAAAACGAAACGCGGAGGGTGAGATATTACAGAGTACAACTAGCAATGATTTGACAGTTGAGCTTGAGAAAACCCAGTGTTGAGCTATCCTTTATTAAAGACGTTCAATTTTCCGTTGAGAATCTGACTGAAGTCATAGATGAATGCGACGGGAAGGATATCGAGGAGTACACGGAGAGAAAGGAAGCTTTAAAGATTGCTTTCTTTGAAGACCAGGAGCGAAACCGTGAATAATAAATTAATGAAAAATGCATGGTATAGACACAATTAGAAGCTTTCAAACTATTGCGTTTGTGTGCTGTCCATATTAATATTTATTCTTGGATACAGGTTCCCACCTCAAAATGAATTTCCCACGGTCGTTCTTTATGCCGATAGCAATTTTTTCGTCAACTGGATTAGAACAGGAATCAAAGATCTCTCGCGCGCTCAGTCTATGGTTCTGACACTTCAAACTTTTGTCAACACGATAGCTAGCCTCAGAAAGTTCGATGTTGACCTAGTTCTAAACTTCTCTGCAACCCACTGTAAGGGGATGAAAACAATTCAAAGTCCGCTCCTTGAAATAGGGCTTGCTTAGCTGGAATTTAGAACTGCGGTCATGGGAGTGTTTTCACCTCCTGATGGCGAAGCGATCGAGTTAGCTGTGGTATCTTCATCAGCGCGTGATCTCAGCGGGAGGTCACCGCTTTATCCACTCAAGCGCTCGACAACAACTAAACTTACGAGAGTCTCAGAACTCCCACATGCAAATTTGATATGCAAATAAGGGAGTACTTGACTACTGCGCCATCTATACATCGACGGAAAAGCTTAAACACCCGTGACTGCGTGTGGGAAATTGCGATTGCGTGCGCTGAAGTCGACATTTTCAAAGTACAATTACACCACTGTTTAAGGTTGCAAAGTGAGTTTTTTTGATATCCTTCTATAGAAAAAGCTTTAATCTCTCTGATGAAATTATCTGTTTCCTTTTAAACGAAACTTAAGTCCTAAAATTAGTCCGGGGAAGGAGGCCAAAAACGGCGGTTTAGCTAGTTGTCCCTTCCTGGTTATCTCTTCCTGCTATTACTGAGTTTAGGTACATAACTGACAGGCGGACAGACAGACGTCAGTGACTGAGTCTTTAAGGGACTTGGGGACGGCACTGCCCGGCTATAAGAACCAGTGATTAGTGCTGTGCATCTACTCTGCATAATTTTTTTGTAACCATATTTGTTCATTGTATGCAGCGAGCATCAACTGTCAATATTTTGTTTTTATATGTTCAGAAGAACGTGAGCAAACTTGAACGCTATGGCTTATGAGCTCAACTAAGTTACATTCGGAGTCGTTGCATAGTTTTCAAACTTTACTCCCAAAAATGAACAATCTCGTCAATAAGGCCATGCGCAACTTTATTGTTGTTTCTGTTGTTCTGTAATTTATTCGTAATGCTTATTTATTGGTCACCTCATTCAAGTGGCCCTACTGTAGGCTGCTGACTCACGACTGTGTAGTTTCGCTAAGATAAGGATACCATTTCAGACATTTCTTACAACGTAAAGAGACAAAGTAGGTTTCAGGGCAAAAAAAACATTTCCAATACCGATGTAAAGGTTTGACTTTTTCCATCGCCGGCTACAACAATCTAAGTATGCAACAAAAGGTTTTCTAATCATCCATTTCTTAAATTTTTGGTTGCTGACTGAAAAGGCAGACTCATTTTAACAACTTTTGATCTCTTCTTGTATTGCGGCGATTTCCGGCCGGGATTCGATGACACTAATTGGCCCGCGTTCCTTGAAAAAAAAAACAATAGTGCAGCTTGGCGGTGCGACCCGGCAATTATGCCGCGACCGGCGCAAGAGGTGAGGCCCAGTCAGAAGTTAACTTAGTGGCAAACTTGTCCGATTTTATTAATTGATCGAAAATCGGCCTAACCCTACTTGGCACGAACTATACTCCTAACGAATTTTCAGAAAACTTTCAAAACGAAAATTAAAATAAAAACTTTTGATCCCGGCCCCCGTACCTTACGATGGTTTTGAATATTAAGACGCGATAACACCTGAAAAAGCTTACTTGTCTCTGTCACCGGCAAACTTTCCACTCACTTTTAAACATTTCATTTCAATAGTATAGATCGATACGAAAGATGACATAACTGTCCCGAAATCGAATTAACATTAAACCTACATCTTGTCTGAGCATCCTTGTCGTCTGCAGTGTTTGCTCACGTTGACTAGTTCACTCAGCCACCACGAGAGAGCAATAGTAGGTTATTTGATCCAATCGTCGCTCGAGTTACTCGTCCATTCCGTAATTACGGAAGTTACTCATTTTGGAATGATCTTGAGCAACAATATTTGTTTACGTTTTTATTAAATTAGTCTACCGTTCATTTCGATTTCAAGATGAAAATGCAAGGTAAGTATCTTCTTACATCAGTATGTAGCCACTTACAGGACGTCTTGCACTACGTATTTGTTCTTTGGTAAACAGCTCGGCATGAATACAAGTCAAAAGTGTAAAGAAAAAACTGTGTCACTGCCACTGGCACTGGATTGGATAAGTTTCCCTGACTACACTATAGCCAACCAGCTAGCTGCATGAAGACTATTGTCAAAATACAGCTGGTACCTCTGTGTGTTCCGTGCTGACAGACCTCGAAATTGCACACTGTCTGGATAGTTCTGCTTGTCAGTGAAACTTATCAACATGTAAAGCTAAAGACAGGCAGGGCATGTAAAATCTGGGAGTCAGCCGACACTCACCTTGCCCGTTACAACTGTTTAAATGAAAAACAATCTAATCAACTTCATTTTCTTGTGTAATTCTCCGCCTTGTGTAACAATTAGAAAAAAATCATCAGGATAACTATCGTCTGGCTCCAATGGTCGTCTGCCATCTTTCGTGTGTCTTCGCTCAGACCGGCAATAAGTCAGTATGAAAGGGCTTTAATACATTTAACTTTGCTACTATCAAGGCTTCAAAGTTAACTGTGGTTAACATCGAAGTTAGCGATAGTGGTCCCATCACCTTCACAGTTGTAGTTCAGTAAAGTTATTGCAAGGCGGCGCAAGGTCCTTGCTGTTTTTGACACTGCTTGCCATCAAAGACCTCTTCTTCTCCCTTGGTGGAAACTAGAACGTCAACTTCACAAGGCAGCCAACAGTTGACACGTTGGGATGATGACAATGTACTAGAAAATGACATACCGTTATTTAAAAAAATGACTCTTTCGCAGGCTAATAATAGCTGATCGGAACAAAGGCGATATGGAGTGGCGGCCTTGTTTTACATACATTGCTGGGGTTTTAGTGAGGGCGAATGTATTGAAATAGTTCACATAAAATTTTGTAAAGAAATTTTAAATTTGCCTAGCACGGCAATTTCAACGGCTATTAGAGGTGAGATAGGTCGCTACTCCTTGATTGCATACCGACTTCCTAGAATTATGAAAACAATCCGTCAAAAATCACATATCATTGCTATGAATGGCAGTACAATATAACGGACAATGTTGATAAACTGTGCTGGGTTAATGAAGTTAAGAAATTGCTAATTTCAGTTTGGTTTTGGAGAAGCATGGTACAATCAGGGTGTAGGTTCCGAGAAAAGCTTCTTATCACTTTTTAAACAGAGATGCAAAGATATTGATCAGCAAAACTGAAAAGAAATTTTGAACAATTTGATTAAGCTGGAAACTTACAGAACTTTTAAGTTAAATAAATGTTTTGAAAATTATTTAGATGTAATTGACTATGTAAATGTTAGATCTGATATATGGTAAGATTAAGATATTCAGCCCATGCACTAATGATTGAAAAGGGTAGACACTTGAAACTTAGCAGACCAGAAAGGTTATGCCCTCTCTGTGTTAGGACATGTGTTGAGTCAGAATATCATTTTGCTACTGAATATCCATTCTACGATGACCTTAGGAAACGGTATTTGCCTGCGTGGAGCTACAACAATCCCATTGTTACAAAATTCAACAGACTCATGACTATGGAGGAAAAAGATCTTATTTGGTCAACATGTAAATGTGTTCATTTTGCATTCAAGCGAAGAAGAGCTCTTGTTACTTTTAGTGTTTGACACCTGTATTATATTTGATGATTTGATTGTAACAATAGGGCCAAAGTCACTTCGCTATCAATGCCTTTTGAGTGTAGAGGGATTCAGGGACGAGTTTGGAGGTAATAGATATATTTCAATTTTTCTTACTTGAACAAATGGTCTGACAAGGTTGTTTACCCATCCTTTCTTTTATTAGTCAATGAAATTGAAGACTTATCTCTGTGCATTCATTGTTAATGTGCTGAAGGTCAAACAGAAACACTCAGAGGGTTATGGGAAGGTCACTATCTGCCATCCACACCAAAAAAAGGCAGCACAGAAGGGGATCTTGCTGTGCATTTCTAAAAAATGAAAATCATATTAGCTGGACCTTTTATTCCTATCAGTCTCAAAAGTCACCTTAACCTGACATGGTAGGATTTGTATTTTGTTATCATGCAAACCTCAAAAGTTTTTAAAATGAGTTGGGGGGGTTTATCTAAGAGATGAACACTAGTAGTATTACAGTAAAGTAGTAATCTGTCCTTGTTGTTTAACATCACTTTAGGTTCTTCCTATTATGTTCAAAATTTTTTATTTATGTTTTTTCAGATACCCTGTTTCAACTGAAGGTGAGTGTCTTTGTGTGAAGATATGTATGTAGATGATGTAGGTGTGTTGTAATTTTCTGAGTATGTGCAAATTTCTTCGACTTTAGTGCAAGTGCTACTGAACATAATGCTGGCTTCCTCAGAGGAAGTTAGATTTACGGGGGTCATTGTTTTGTTCAACAGCTCTTGCATGGAAGAAAACTTACTGCCATCATACAGAAATGTTTCTTTAAATTTCCAGAAAAAAATGAGTAGGATTGGAGAAACACAACGTTAATCTAGAGACATTTTTTATGCAATATATTCGAACATTTCTGATAGAAAACGTAATTTTAACTACTAACTTGTGAAATTTTGTTTCTTGCAGCATAAAACTGTATACAAGTCCATGTCCTGAAAACATTTAAAAATGTGATGATCCTGAGTATAAAGCTTGGTCTTTGGTTTGCGACCGCAATGGTCTCATCCAACCCATGAATAGCGTGTAGATCACTTTAATTTTTAGTGGTTGTGCTATCAAGTCTTTGATGTGTCGAGGAATTTGCTGTACATTCTGGGGGTAAACAGTACACGGTTTCTTGTTCAAATCTTGTTAGCAGAATATTTGTCTAATCAATATTGGGAACAGAGAACGGCACAACCTTTTTTGTTAGTCGACGATTCTGACGGATGACCTCAGATATCATTTGGTGACCTGTGATTGCGTCATGCTAAGTGTTGAGCGCTTACTATATTGTACACATATGAATTAAGATTTTTTGGTGCTTTTAATTTTCTTTCACGAATGGTAAAGTTGTTGCTTTCTGTTGTGGTGCCAGCTTTTACGCTTTTCTAAAACTTAAAAATTGTTACAGTTTTGTACTAAACAACTTGAGAGACACGCCAAGAAAGCTGAAAAAGATCAGAAGAAAGAACATGCAAAAGTGAAAAAGGTATGTTCATTCAAAGACTTCAAACTGATATGGTAATTCTAATACCGTAAAAATTCTCCCGTTTGTGACAGTCTCTAAAATTTGCGACACAAACTGAATTTCCTTTATTCTGAAGATTGGAACGTGGGCAATTTTGATATTCATCATATCCTCTAATGGTGGTCATTGTGTTTTGTATGAATGTTTGAAATAGCTGCCGACACAACGTTTTCTTGCATCCCAGTGTACATAACCTCTAGGTGGATGATCTCAATTCTTGAATTTGAGAATGGCTAATGTGGCTGATTTCTAAAATGTGGTATATGCTTCAATCATGAGCAAAATAATTAATTTTATAGACTGTTCTAACAAGTAACAAGTCATAACAAGTTTTCCCTTCTTGTTTACTGTTCAAAGAAAGGTAATAAAAAATTCCACAAGGAATGGTCTCAATTCCTGTTAATTTAAAACAATTTGAATTTTGATCTCTGAAACATTTAACAAAAATTATTGTTATTAAATGCTTACGTACTTATCCTAGAAAGGTTAGTAAGCACGGTGGACTGTGCTGAAAGGGTAATGAGCACGGTGGACTGTGCTGAAAGGGTAATGAGCGCGGTGGACTGTCTTGGAAGGGTAATGAGAGCGGTGGACTGTGCTGACAGGGTAATGAGCACGGTGGACTGTCTTGGAAGGGTAATGAGTGCGGTGGACTGTGCTGAAAGGGTTAAGAGCACGGTGGAGTGTGCTGAAAGGGTAATAAGTTTGGTGGACTGTGCTAAAAGGATAATGAGCGCAGTAGATTCTATTGAAAGGATAATGAGCACGGTGGACTGTGTTGAAAGGGTAGTGAGCGCGGTGGACTTTGCTGACAGGGTAATGAGCGTGGTGGTAAGGGTAATAAACTGACCAGCGTCTCAAGTTGTACTATTACTTTGACTTTTAGGCACTGATGCAGAAAAATGTAGAGGGCGCCAGAATATTTGCAGAGAATGCGATCCGCAAAAAGAATGAAAGTCTCAACTACTTGCGAATGGCTGCCCGAGTGGACGGTGTGGCCAGCAGAGTCCAGTCTGCAGTCACCATGCAGGGGGTACTACGTTCAGTCTCTTTGAATTTTAACTATGGCTTGTGAGAAACATTGCTTTGATGTGAAGAACCATTGCTGTATGTTCTGTCCAATTTCTCATGTTTTTTAATGGACGTATGACTGAAACAAACGTTTTGAGATATGTTTTTAATGAAGGTACGACTGAAACAAAGGTAATTAAAGAAATGTTTTGTAGTCAACCTCGGTAACATTTACAGAAATATTCTTGCGGGACAGCAATGATTATAATTTTTTTGAAGATGTTACAGAGCCTTTTTTCTATCTTCTTTAAAGATCACCAGGGTAGTGATGATGTAATGGAATTAAATAGTCTCAAGCAAGTCATTCTACTGCAAGTCATTCTACTGCAAGTCATTCTACTGCAAGTCATTCTACTGCAAGTCATTCTACTGCAAGTCATTCTACTGCTAGTCATTCTACTGCTAGTCATTCTACTGCTAGTCATTCTACTGCTAGTCATTCTACTGCTAGTCATTCTACTGCAAGTCATTCCACTCTTGTTTCCTACGTAAGTAATTGTCCAAATTGTCATATTTCAAAGACAGATTACTTTGCTATAAACTGAAACCTTACTAAATGTTATTTTATGTCATGTATATTACAGACTATGCTAGTAAAAGCCTAAATTTTTCTTAATATTTACTTTTGTCAAAAAACGACTTAACTTGTCAACCATGTTGTGTGCTAAATAAGTGAAAAATTACCATGGGCCCTGTATAATGGCCAGACCAAAATAGGCCATTAATTGACCCAGCCTGCTCTAACAAAACACTGTCTGTGAGTAGACTGACCCAGCTTCACGGCTCACTGCATCCAATCCTAAAAGTTGTGATTCTGCAATGTCTACACTGTGTAAAAAATTACCATGTAATGTTGCATTGAATTAGCTGTTTCTAGGTAATTGCTGTTCCAGTAAAATCTGTATGGGAGGGGGGGAAGGCACCTTTTTTTCGCACCCACCACCCATATTTTTCATTTATTTCTTCAGTCTACCACCCGTAATTTTTTATAAGTTTGAAATGCAACCACCCGTAATTTTTTTTTGTTCTTGTGGTTGACTGCACAGGCGCTTGAGTTTATCTGTTCCTCCATCACCACTAACGTCATTCATTACTAAGAAAACATATGTTTCTTATATATGGTGATTAGCCATCGAGAAATTCGAGCACCTGTGGTTAAATGGTGTTATGGGCATGCCAATGAGGAGATCGGAGGGAGTGAAAAAGTCGGAGCTTTTTGCAAGTTGCATTTTTGTTTCAGTTTTTGTTTCTGTGCGGATTGTTTATAAAATTTACTAAAATTACCCACCATCAAACATTTATGGCCCAATGAAACAACAACGACCTGTAAATTATTATTTTTTTGAAGTACGACCACCAGCCATTTTGAATTTAAATCAAACGCAACCACCCATAAATTTTTATTTCAGTTGCCTTACCCCCCACACAGATTTTGCTGGAACAGCCCTAAAGGAAAATGTGATTCTTCTTTTGCAAACAAATGCCACTTCTCCTCACAGTGGTTTTACCAGTTTGCACACGTGGGGGACACTTTCAGGCATGAGCCGGCACACGTGGGGGACACTTTCAGGCATGAGCCAGCACACGTGGGGGACACTTTCAGGCATGAGCCAGCACACGTGGGGGACACTTTCAGGCATGAGCCAGCACACGTGGGGGACACTTTCAGGCATGAGCCGGCACACGTGGGGGACACTTTCAGGCATGAGCCAGCACACGTGGGGGACACTTTCAGGCATGAGCCAGCACACGTGGGGGACACTTTCAGGCATGAGCCAGCACACGTGGGGGACACTTTCAGGCATGAGCCAGCACACGTGGGGGACACTTTCAGGCATGAGCCAGCACACGTGGGGGACACTTTCAGGCATGAGCCGGCACACGTGGGGGACACTTTCAGGCATGAGCCAGCACTCAACAGGTTTTGCTGGTTTGTGAAATGCTTGAAAAAAGTACTTCATTATCGGAGACAGTTAGTAATCTGTGTACAGCTGATCTTCAGTACTAATTTTGATTTTGAATCTGTCAAAATTTCAGGTAGCCAAGAACATAGAAGGAGTCACCAAGGCGTTAGATAAGGCCACGTCTTCAATGGACCTAGAAAATATCTCCAAAGTGATGGAGAAATTTGAGTCACAGTTTGAACACCTTGATGTGCACACATCTGTAAGTAGTGGTTGTGGTGTGTGTTAACATGGCTAAAGCTGAAGATTGCTGTTATTCTTGTTGTTGATGCTCAGGTGCACCATATGCTTCTGGTCTACCCTTGATTTGGTGGTCTTAAAGTAGCATTCCTTGCAGACAAAATGATTTACCGCTAGTGTATTGGGAATTTCCGAATATAGGGTCATTACCAGATATTTGGGAATTGTTCTTTCAAAAACGTCAAATGAATATATGCCCTAGGGTCTATTCGGAAATGGGGGGGCATATTTTCGGAAAATTTGTCAAGCATTTTGTGATGCAGTTTTTGCTAAACAAACAATATTTGTAAAGATTTTTTTTGAAATAAACACGTCCTTTCATCATATCTGTCAGGGTGTCTGGCATCCACAGCTGTATCTCATGAACCACTTGCGGGGTCTTATAAAAATTTTGCAGTTATGTTCCTTTGTGGCTGGTGATGAGTTTCAAATCAACCCAAATACCGTTGTGCCCCCTAGTGGTAATTTTAGTTTTTTACATTTGGTTCAGTCTGTATCTTTAGAGTTCCTTGACGAATTTTCTTGAAATTCGGCGCGGATGGATTGGATCAATTTTACGCCACCTTGTGGACATTTTTATGCGCCCACATATTTGTATGTGGGGACATATTGCCGTCATCTCTGTCTGGGCATCCAGCGTCTGCAGCTGGCAGATGTGTTCCTATGAAGCTGACAACGAATTTTGGATGAATCGAACTACCGGTGTGCCTTCTAGTGGCAATTTTAATTTTTTACATTTACCTCAAATCAGTTCTGTATCTTCAAAGGTCGTCAACAGATTTTCATGAAATTTGGCACATAGGCATCTATTAGCGAGTTGATGCTATTTTCTGGTTTTCAGATGGATTCAAGGTGTTTTGCGCCACCTAGTGGCCATTTTTACTGTTTTCAAGTCTACCCCTCTATCAACCAAACCACTCTAAGGATGATTGTGAAAATTGGCATTTATGTTCTTAGTGTAAAGAAGATGGTTAGCGATTATTTTCCGACGACTTCGGCTATTGTGGCGCCTCCTAAGGGCAGTTTGTTGGGCCTATAGATGTGTTCCTATAAAGCTGATGACAGATGATGATGAATTTCAGACAGATCCGACTACCAGTGTGCCCCCTAGTGGCAATTTTATTTTTTATGTTTACCTCTTTATCTTAAGGATCCTCCACAGATTTTCATGAAATTTGTCACATAGGCATCTACGAGTGAGATGACGCTATCCTGTTTTCAGATGGATTTGAGGTATTTTGTGCCATGTGGTGGCCATTTTTCTGTTTTTTGAGTCTGTTTTTAGCATCCGCCCCTCTATCAACCAAACCACTCTAAGGATGATTGTGAAAATTGGCATATATGTTCTCAGTGTGAAGAGGACAGTTGACTATGATTTTCCGACGACTTTGACTACTGTGGTGCCTCCTAGTGGAAGTTGCACCTATAGCTGTATCTCCTAAACCCACTGCAGGATCTTTATTAAATTTATCATGTATATTTAATATATGAAGTTGATCGCGCAGGTCTATGACTGTCTGACCAATCTAACAAACACTGTGACCTCTGGTGGCAATTTAAGTTTTTTGTCATTTTTCTCTGTTTCTTTAGAGTTCCTGGACGGACTTTTATGCAATTTGGTAAATAGAAGACAAATTATTAAAGAAACGATGATATGTTCCCGTTTTCAGAGAGATTCGATGTATTTTGCGCCACCTTGTAGCCATTTTTACTGTTTTGATCCTGTTTTTTGCCATGTGCCCCTTTATTTGCCAAACCACTGTAAGGATGATTATGAAAATTGACATATGACTGTGTTCCTACTGAGAAAAGGATGGTTTACGATGATCTTCAGACAGCTCCAACGTGGCTCTTCCTAGTGGCAGTTTTTTTTGTGTCAGTGGCTGTGTCTCCTAAACTCTCTGCAAGACCTTTGTTAATTTTTCTGTCTTCTTCGTTATCTTTGGAGTTAAGCGATGACATCTTTCTGTTTTCAGATGGATTTGACATAGTGCATGCCACCTTGTGGCCGTTTTTATTATTATATACTTCAGTCAGTTTTTAGCGAAACCACTCTTTGGATAATTATGAAATTTGTCATATATGTTCGTACTGGGAAGAGGACAGGTGACGATAATTTTTGAATGGGTCCGACTACTGTGGTGCCTCCTAGTGCATATTTTTGCATCTGTGGCTGTGGTTCATAGGGGCAATTTGTCTTAAGTTTGTATCTTTGGAGATTTTGATGGATTTTCATGACATTTGGCACATTGCTTTGAGAGATGGAGACACATTCCCATTTTTGGATGGGTTTAATGCATTCTGTGCCATTTAATGGTCATTTTTATCATACTAATACACCCCCTAGAAGCACGCTGTTTGCGGTGCAGTTGTGGCCACATTTCAACGTTCCGCATTGCTCGTTTTATTTTTGAGTCCGTTTTCTGATGTCTGCTTCTTTATCTATCGTACTGCTCAAAGAATTACTGATGTAGTGCTGATGAGAAGGTTACGACTGACGTTGACTTTCGGACGAGTCCGACTACTGTGTAGCCCCCTAGTGTCGATTTTTTTGCATCTGTAGCAGAATCTCCTTAATCCTCTGAAGGAGCTTTGTAAAATTTCAAAGATGTATTCCTATGGAACTGATCCAAATACCATTGTGCCCCCTAGGGGCAAAATGTTTTTTTACATTTGTCTATGTATCTTCTGATTTCAGAAATGTATTTTCATAAAATTATGTAGTTTTTCTATTAAGAAGACGACAACGCCTTCCCACTTTCAGACAGATTTGATGTTTTCTGCGCCACTTGGTAGCCATTTTTGTTATTTTTGCATCCACATTCTGGTGTCCACTTCCCTGTCTGTCATACCACTTAAAAGATCATTATGAGAATTATCAGATGTTGTGTTCCTGATGAGAAGGCCACAACTGAAGTTGACTTTCAGACGAGTCTGACTACTGTGTCGCCCCCTAGTGGTGAATTTGTTTTTTATGTTTGAGGCCAAATCTCCTTAAAGTGTACACAACATGACTCTTGTACCTCAAAATAAATTTTATTATTATATCTTACTAGATTTCAGTGCCTTTAGTGCACAGCTCATAAAGAAACACGCAAAAATTGAAAAAAATAATAATTATTTACAACGTCATGGGTTTAACCCAAGTCGTTCGCCATACTGTTCGGATCAGAGACAAAGTGTACTGAGTGAAGAGAAAGCAAAATACATTTAGCGTCGAGAAGGTTCGTAGAGAGATCAAAAGATGCGTTTCCGGAGGCTGCAGCAACAGTAGCCAGGCGGAGAACGTCTCGGTGTTCCGAAGGATACCAAAGTTGCGCAGAAGTGGCATTGCTTCGTGCGCCGAACGAGAGTGTGGGACGTCATCGTGGACCAAGCGATTCGGTCCGGGGCCACTCTGTGTTCTGCTCACTTTGAGAACTCGCGTTTCGACTCCAGTCACAAGAGACGTTACGATGAAGGCCTGGTTCAATAAAGGACAATATTTATCATTCAGAAACATCAGCTCTTAGTTCATGATCGTCTGTTGGATGACTGGGTTGACTCGCCGAGCCCGAGGCCGCTTCTCTGGCAGGAGGATCCAGTTCGTAAGGCTCAAAGTAGAAAAGTACGCTGCCGGAAGCACATTAAACTTATTCTCGCTTTCGTGCAACCCCATTTCCTTATCCTGGCCACTATTCCCGTACGTTTCTTCATAGTATTCGTTCAATTTTTGCTCATAATCGTCGTCGCTTTCAAATTCCCTGCTTTCCGCCATTGTTCAATGCTAGTCACAAATCTCTTGTGTTCAACCCATGACGTCACATGGTGGGAAATGTGAAAATTGGCAAAATTGAAAGAAAAATCAAAATTTCGAGCTAATTACACAAAATAAACATGGGTTTAGCTAAATTTTACGTCATACATTTAGTTTGTGGCCACCGGTAATTCAAAATGTGCAAAAATCCATGGTGTGTACTGTTTAACCCAAGCTTTGAAGGAAGTTTGTTGAATTTGAAAGATGTGTGTTCCTATGGAGCTGACGACATACGGCAACAAATGTTGAAGTAATCCAAATACCACTGTGCCCCCTAGTAGCAAAATGTTTTTTACGTTTACCTCAGTGTGTATCTTCGGAGTTCATAAATGTATTTTCATGAAATTCGGCAAAAGGATTCAGTTAAGAAGGCGACAAGTTCTTTCCATTTTGGGACAGATTCACCCATCTTTGATTTCCCCCTTCCCCCCAATCACCTGCTCTCTTTTAAAAAAAATCATTTCATGGCTTTCCTTGTATCATTTGAACTCCTCCGAAAGTATGAGACTTCCACCTCTATAAAAGGATTATCCACTTGTTGATATTGTTGTAGTGCTATTCTGGTAGTAGTATTGATATCACATATTTTTGTATTGGTACTATGGTAGTAGTGTTGATATCACGTGATATTGTTGTAGTGCTATTCTGATAGTATTATTAGTATCACGGGTTTTGCTGACTTCAACTGCAATGACTTGTGCAACCTACTGTTCTGTGATTTGGAATGACCAACTGCTCTCGACTGTTAGATGTTTTGTCAAAAATATTTAGTTAGGGACACAATATGTCGGACACTTGGAATTTCATTTTGTCAAAATAACTTCAATAAATTTTACTTTGCATTAAGCTCAGTTTGCATGATATAGCTGTCATCAAACAATGTTTGGGAAAATGTATAACATTTCTAGCATTGCAGTAAGCCTCTGAAAACTACAAAAATGTCATTTATAGCTTTCATTTTTGTACAGTATTGAAGGATTTTAATTGTAATCAGTTGTTACTGGTCATTAGGTGATGGAAGGCACAATGAGTTCTGCAATGACACTGTCAGCACCGCAGAATCAAGTGGAAGCTCTCATAAAGGAGGTTGCCGATGAGAACGGCTTGGAAGTCATGGATCAGCTGCGTGATCTTGAACCGGGCAGTGCATCGCTGAGTTCGGAGGCAGCGTCTGTGTCTAAGGAGGATCAGTTAGAGAAGAGGTAATAAAGTCATATTGTTAACTTTGTGTCTGCCAGGGGCTCTTTTTTCCAATAGCTTCCAAAAAGTTGACAGTTTCCTCTAAGATGCTCCTGGCTTTGGTGTAGTTGTGGCGAAAAACCCTGAAGGAAAATAGATGAAAAATAATATTGTACTATTTAAAGACTAACTGGAAAATTATGCTTTGAAATTTCGTGAATTTCAATGAGATGTTTTTTGAAATCTTCTGTTGTTGATTCCAATTTGGTTGAGGAATGTTTACATTCTTTCCTGGTAACTTTATTTATTGAGAGATGGACAGCACAGCTATTATTTACTGGTCAGTATAGCTATTATGTAATAGGTGTACAGTTACGCAGTTAGTTTGTTTCGTACTCTAGTTACTTATTCCAACAGAAAAATCATGACAGTATCCAGCACCTTGTACTGTATATTCAGAGAATTGCTCTCTGTGTAAATACTCTGAATATACATTTGTATTTATGTATTTATGTATGTGTAGGCAATGCCTACGATGTACAATAAATGTTGATATTGTATTGTATTGTATTTGGTACTTTCTGGTTTGAGATATCCAGTCATGGTGGCCTCTGTGAATAGATACGTTTCAGTGTGTTGTTTTGTATCCAAGTCATCTGTTAATGCAAGGTTTGGGCCATCACAGCTGCTGTTTTTTAGAGTTTAAGGGTTTCAAGCAAACTGGGTTTAAAATAACTTGTAACCATTCTTTAAAGCAGTAATTGCAACAGCTCAATAGCATTTTTATAGTTACCCTATCAAAACACATTTAGTTGTTTGTTATGGCTGACGATTGCAATTTGGACATTAATAGTTTTCAATTTACTTTAAAAATCAAAATAAAATGTTATTTATGCTTTTAAATGAGGTAGCGTGTTGCCATGGCCTTCATCTTGAAATAGACATTCACAAATAGTTTGATCTGGGACTGATTATAGATCTGTATCAGTTATTCAATTTGTAATGCGAAAATTTCTGATTTCAGGTTAGCCGCTCTACGAAACTAAACAACTCCGCATTGAAGCTGTGTTGTTACTGGACAATGTTTCTAAAACACATATACATAAAAAGATACACGATGTGTGGAAAAATCGCAATGAGTTAAAACATTGACCCCGAGTGGAAGTCACTCTGTCATCTACAAGGTCGTTGCTGATATTGGGGCTTTGCACTTGCTAGCGCATTGAGATTTGATGTTGTTGGCCTTACAATTGCTATGTTGGTATGTCTCAATATTCATCAATTTATTACTCTATAATAGAGTATGTTCGTAAATAAGTAGGAGTGTACTAGAGTGGTTGTTGTCATTTCTTCCTGTAAATCAACAAAATTTCACTGCAAATATGTCTGGCTTCTTTTCAGTTGGTCTTGTTTTTCATCCGATTTCATTCTCTGTCTAACATTAATGAAGTCGGTCAAATCTGAACAGAATTCTTCAAATTTTTTGAAACAACGTTTGACTTAACGTAATTTTAAAAAGTGGCAAGACTTAGAACTAAGATAGGGAATTTCCTAGACAACCCCAGTAAGGTGACATCACACTTTCCCAGACAATCCAAGTAAGGTGACACCATACTTTCCCAGACAACCCCAGTGAGGTGACATCACACTTTCCCAGACGACCCCAGTAAGGCGACATCACTATTTCATGTACAACCCCAGTAAGGCGACATCACACTTTCCGCCTCTGTTGTGTGGATGGTTAGCAATGCCATACTCACTTCATTGTTATGTGTGGGCTGTGTATTAAGCAAAAAAAAAAACCTGTTTAATTGATAATTCTGTCAGTGTATATATTTAATTCTGGTTCTCTGTACATTCATCGGTGTTAACTGAACACTCTCAAGACATGCTACAGATACAGTGCTAGCTTGTGGGTATGAAATATATTCTTGTGTATGTAGATTGTTATCTCAATAATTATGACAGCTTTCTCAGAAACCGAACACTAAGAAATCCAATGTATCAACCATAAGACGGAGCATTTCTTACAAAGGGCAGATGGGCCTCTGTTTCTGGATGACATATTTGGTAGCTCTCGCTGGTGGTCCGTTTTCAGCAGTATTGAATCGCATAACTTCATTGGATTTGTCTTTGAATTCAAAATATTTTTATGTTACTAACACAAAAACAAAAAGGGACTGCCAAATCCATGGTCACTCAATTATGTCATTAATTTCTGACCATTTCCATATCAATTTTGCTTGTGCATTGATACAGACAATGCTGAGAAATGGATGTTGCAGTTTTTGTGCATACTAGGATACGTCATACAGAAATTGATGAATACAGTATTAAGTGACATTGGTCACGTCCAATGTTCTGCTGTTTACCCACTCGTTTTACTTGTGTAATTGTTTCTTTTGCTGTCTTGTATATAGGTTGACTAGCAGTATGTATGTGGTGTATGTGGAAAGCATCTGGATTATTTCAGCATCGCCATGGGTTCAAGGCCACCCCTGGGTATAACCACAAAGTCCAGGTCAACTCGACCTCTTCGTTTGCCTGCGGCCTGCACCCATGGGATTACCTGCCAGTATTTCAGAAACCCATGGGCTTATAGAAGACTGTTTGATGCCAGTCTTTGGACTTGGGCATAAAAATGTGCGATAAAAGCCGATAGCCTCCAGATACACTAATGTCTGATTTAACCCTCGCTGTATGGACTTGTACTGGAGTGGGTACAGTATGATGATCCATCATTGTTATGGGTGTCGTGAAATTGTACGCATATTTATGAAATAAATTTTGATCATCGCCATACATACTGTTCATCGTAATGTATTATGTTACTCAAGCGAAGTTTTTTTTTTACATTTTTAAACAAATTGAAAATCATTGCTTTGCCTTGTAATCGAGTGTTTATTTCCAGAAGTTTCCATTTTCGTTAACATGACTATATGGCCAAAAAAGCATAATAGGTTTTGGTGTCTAGCCATTATAGATGTGGGCCGAATCCGATTGACTATAAAGAAAAAAAACGCCTGCCTGCATCAATTTCATTCAAGGTCTCATATTTGGAAAGTTGCCAAAAGGCACATAAGCAAGCACATGAAAGTTTCAACACCATCATTTGCTAAATGAGGAGTATAAAGAAAAATGAAGTTCAAAGCGAGAGTAGGTGAAATGGAATGAAAATTTAGAAGCAAGGTCTAGAACAAAACCAAGAACATTAACAACCTTGACGCCTATTACACTTATGCACAGTAAATGATAAACAATTAAACATGGATTGAGGAACTAGGCAACTGAACAACGGTCATCATATCAGAAAAAAATCTAACTCAATAATGGTAAGTCATAGCAACAAGCCAATAACACACTTCTGACGGCCATTTGAGGAGATCCATTTACACATTTGAGAAAGTTCAATCAAAGGATCACGGAGCTGGAGCTCTGCAAATATTAAATAATGCGTCCACATATAAATATGTGGGCGCATAAAAATGACCATCAAAATGCCATCGTGCATCCAATTTCGCCCACAAACTGAAGTCCTCAAAATATTGACTAGATGAACATTTTACGTATAATTCGATCAGGTGAAAAATGCGATCTCTAGCACCAATATGATAGTGCAGCTAGAAATATAAAAGAAAAGCATCTGACTGATAAGTTGTAGCCAGACACACTTCAGGCAGTTCGCACTTAACGAGATTATCCACATACAGATTTTTCAGAGATCCGTCGAGCGACATTGGAGACATTCCACAAATATCCAATTATTTATGGAGCAAACCGGAAAATCTTGAATAATTCCAGAACAGTAATCTCCATAGAAAACAAATTCTACACTTCTCATAGCCCTTGAAATGATCTATCCACAGAAAAAAATCAGAAAATTTCCACCACCACAGTGGAGCCACTAGTATGGCTGCGCAAACCAAAACAGAAAATGGCAGCCACAGCACCATCTTGTGTCCGATTTCAACCATTCAAAATGGGCTTCAAGCTATTTGCAATACAGGTTTTGTGTTAATTTCACCGTTATCAGATAAGAAATGCAATCTGTAACTTGAGAAATTTCACAACGAATACTTAGGGAAAACTTTGCTTCACCATGTAACACACCCCGTAACTTTTTTGCTCATCTCTGGTTGATTTTCTTATTTGAAAAAGCGTGCAATTAAATACAGTTAGGAGTACAATTTATTTTGTACTTCATGAAAAGTTAATTTTAAAAAGCTTGTTGATAAATTAACCTTCACAATCAAAATCACCTAATGAAGATGGAAATACAATGCAGAGAATGGAAAGAGGATACTAACCCCATTTTTGGCATATTAACAGACATTAAAACTGGACGTTCCCATCCAATTCTATGAAACAAATCATTGCTTTGTAACCCTCGACAACCCCCAAAGGTTTGGAGGTTTGAAAACTCCTTTCAAAATCTGCTAAACCGGCAAGACCACGCACTAAGAACCATAATATCAAATCTGCGACACAGGGAATATGAGTCTTTGGCTGATTCCTGATTTTAACATTAAGACTGATGCCAAGCATCAGCAGGCTTAAGGTAGGTGTATACACTGATCAAATCTCCATGTTCATAACTAAAATGAGTAAAAAGGAAGTTTTAACTAGTTAGACATGACTCTGAAAGTGACAAAAATCGAAAAAAAAAGTTTGTTTTGTAGTTCGTTTTTTTAAAAAATCGTATTTTTTAATTTTCAAAAAATCCAATTTCACCTCGATTTTTTTTCAAAATGCACAGGGATCATCATCAACTGTTTCCTTACGCAATATTCTACTTATCCATACCAAATATATGTACAAAATCGTTATGATCTTGATTTTGTGGCATTTTTGTGTGTGAGTTGGGGCAAGCACGCCACTTTTTGTCATTTGGTCACTTTCCGTCTAATAACTAAAAATCTGGTCCATTTATCAAAAAACCCTGGCACGCGATTTTACTTCAGTCCTAGAGGAGTTCAAATTTGCAACTTTCGTAAAAATTGACGCACGTGTTGTGGAAAAATAGGCCCGAGAATCTTGTCACTATCCTGAAATCACAAGCCGAGAAAAACGGCTTTGAAGTTAAGCGGTCATCGATTGCCACTTGAGATCAAATTTCGTTCAGAATGCGTGGTCATTATGTTCCAA
>NMRA01000086.1:565390-589566 GCA_002633005.1 Phoronis australis
TATACATGCACAATTTCTGCACGGACTCCTCAAGCTGAGTGCAGTGATGGCTTCGGTAGGGCTTGGCGTACTCAACTTAATTTTTTTGCAGATAGACAAACAGGCTCAGGCTCGGAACAGGAGCTAGTTCACCATTTCACTACTAACTTTCACATGGTCAAAAATAGAATTGTTTTATTCTTGGTCTTGCTACAACACCAATATCAGCTGGTACATCACTCTCGATTGCCCCGTTACGCAATGCTTGTTGACAGGGTTAGATTAGAGCTAGTGTCCTTGTATATAAGCTCCGCCCCAGTTGTCAATCACTGAGCTGGTGAGCACTCAAGCCATGTGACTTACTGAGGTTTGGTCAAATATAGCTAAAAAAACAACTTTGGATTTTCAGAATGATTTTATTTTTCTTCAGTATACTGTGCATCAAGAATTAAAGATCAGGATGACATAAAAATGTAAAAAACAGTCAAAATTAATTTTTTTTGTGTATCCACCTACCTTAAGACAAACAAAATGTCATACAGAAACCATAATTTATTACATAATGACTGTAGGTCCGGAAACAAAACATACTTCATGTTCGCTACAGATAGCATTGCTTAGTTGTCTAATGATATATTTGTTAGCACAAGCTTCAAAGAATGCAACGTAATTGAATATTGTGCATTAGAATGCATTTTGTGATTGTGCTTTGGAAGTTTTAAAGACTTACCAACCAATCCATAAGCAGCACGGCCCAAACAACACTCCATATTAGACAATTTGTGCTTCATCATTACCGGTATTTCAATACACGAAGCAACAAGGCCCAAACACCATTCAATAGACAATCTATACTTCATCATCAATGGTATTTCTTCAAAAGAGAAATTTTGTTTCAAAGTATGTAACACTGGATTTTGTCATTATGAGTAAACATAAATTTGTTTCACTTTTTCACAACAGCACAAGTACACATGAACAGTAAACTTGATACAGTCTAATGTCATTGTTACTTGATGGCACAGTCTGATGTCATAGATACAGTCTAATGTCATTGTTACCATGTTCTTTCTGTGGTCTACGACAGGGATATCACAACTGCTCAGGTGAAACATAACTTATCGTGAATAGTCCAGAACTGGACATGAGTTCCTTGCTAACTTGGAAGTAGATTAATACTGTTTTTGCTCAAAATGAGCAATTAATCAAACCCGACAACAAATTATCCAAGTTATGAGTGTCATGTATTACCAAAGAAGCCATCACACTCATACTCCACATAAAGGACATTGAAAACTACATGGGTTAAGTAATGTTCCTTGGAATATATCAACGTCTTAACAAAAAATTTTTGTCTTCTCTATTTCGTCATATGTGAAAATCAAACTAACAATGGGTCACTCAATACTCATAAGGTAATGCCAGTTTAGTTCCTCATTTATAATGAAATGACTGAAAACAGAAACCTGTTCACTCAGCATTGAAGTATTCGTGGAATAAGGATGCCAAGTAAAAGAGCTCATTTCTTCGGGTGAGACCGTTGTTTCATTAGCATCAACGAATGCCAAGTCCTTCATCATAATGTGCAATGCTATTCAATGTCATTGCATACCAACACATGGTTAACGGAGTGCCCTGATGAAATCGTATCAAATTTTTAATTATATAGAGGCAATTAGCTCTTTCAGGAACTGCATAACTTTATCACAAGTAGCGACTAGCTCCACATCTTTCCAAATACTTTTCACTTTCTTTCTGAAAATTCAGGCACAGAGTACTGTTTTCCCGGTGCCTCCAAATCATCAGCAAATTCAGGTCCAACGCACAGCCTGCCTGTGCAGGGATCAACAACTTCACCCACTTTGTACACTACTTCTGTCACTTGATGTGTCACAAGCTTTGTTTTCTGTTCAGGTAATTCTTTAATTAGAACAATGTCACCTCGTTTTGCTTTCAGACTATCATCATAAGCCCAGTAGTCTTTTCTGTAGTTGAAGTACTGAAAGTACAAGCATGGAAAGTTTTTAGACTTCGTATCACCATATGCCCAGTGGGCTCTTCTGTAGTTAAAGTTCTGAAAGTATAAGTATGTAAAGCTCTTATACACACTCCTCCAGTAAAGGGCTCGTTCAAAAATACAAATGCTGATGATCCAATTTTCAGTGTTCCGCTCAATTTTCCCATTCAACTACAAATGCGGTTAGGACGCTTTAAAGTGATACAACTCAGCTCTCAAGAGCTGAAATGCCCTAGTCACACATCTGCGAGAAGGTGACTAAAGAGAAGTTAAGTCGAGCCCTGATAAGGAATGTTTACGTTATTGACGATGCCACTCGAGACTCAGTCCTGTGACTGCGTAGCCTTGGTACAAAAATGTTTAACTGAAGAGCTTTGGAAAGATGTGGTTAAAAACTGGTGAAATAAAATTTGACACAAAACTGATGTCATTAAAAACTACATTTTTCCTTCATCAAAGCAAATTCCATACCATTACTCTGATAGGCTTTGGACGCCATGAAAATCTATATTGGCACAATTTTTTAAGCGATTCTGTTCTTCCACTAAGTTCTGTATAACTGCTGACAAGTTACCAAAATTTGTTCCACATCGTTAAGTTTTTAGTATTTGTTACCAAGAAACAGACTTCTGGACAAATTTTGCTTGTCAGCAGATTTGTCATCTCCCAAACGATGCTGAAAAAAATCAAGCAAAGGCATTGTGTTACAAGTGTATTGTTTTTAGTTGATGGAAAGTTTTTAACACAAAAGCTAGAGAACGATGCAACAAAATGACGCTGATCAGATTGTTTTTTACATAAACCACTGTGGGCAAGGTAGGTTTTGGCCGACTCTCAGATTTTGAACGCATCACGACTCTGGTCGTTTGATCAACACAATATGTTTCAGGACGCGACTAGTGTTATGGAGTTAACCTATAAATGGCGTCTTAGTGCAGTGCATACTGACTTGTCTCCCAAGGTAAGTTGTAATGGTGCTTGCATGTCAATCCACCAATCCACAATCAAAGAGGACACTGGATGACCAACTGGATGACGGTCATCTTCAATTCGAAATTTGAAAATGCCAGCACCTTACAATACTATTCTAGTAAGTATACCAAAATACCAGATATAACAAACAAGTTTTCTGCTGTTTTGTTTCTTGGTCAATTTAAGGCATTCACACCACACTTCTTTTTAGTAGCTCTTTCGCTGCATTATAGCTTAGCTAGGTATAGACATTTACTTCTAGACTCCCTTGTTACCCTAAGGTGTATCGTTGGCCACATGGGTGAACGTTACGCCGTTGAATTTACATGCAAAAGATAATTCTTGTAAGAGGACAGGTGTAAAGTAATTATTTGCGGCGATCGAACCTCCCTGGCTATGAGCATGCTGTAATTGTATGATATGGGGGAACATTTTCTGTGGACACGGAGAATATTGCAATTGGAAACAATATTAATGAAATCCATTTTTCAGGATTTTTCCCAGGAGGCTAGTAAAGCTAAGTGTTGCTGTAAAGTATTTGGCAATCATGGGGGGAAATAATATAGTCCGGTTACCTATTTTCGTCAGGCTCCAAAGGTCGTCCGCCATCTTGTTTCGCGTGCAGCGCAACCACGCGGGACTTAGCGTTCCAATTTGGAGTGCTCGTCTGCACGTTAGGTACTAACCTCTCGGGAGAAACACGCATAGAAAAAGTGAGACTAAAATTAGTGCATTTACCGACTGTTTTTTTGAGACCACTTAAAAACTTGACGATTTTACTAATGCACTTTTTTGTTCATTTTCAGAAGATATTTTCGAAATTAAATTTTCTTCAGACGGAACAAAAAGCAACTCAGGGATTGTCTATGCAATGTATCTATTTGTCCCAGGCACTAACCGACACCTGTTAGGCCAAAGGAAAAACGCAGCAGACAAATGGAATACGCTGGGTGCTTAACAGTTTCGACCCACTCCTTGGTCATCAAAACATTGTCCACTTGTTTTTTTATTGCAAAGCATAGTACTGAGCTCGACATTTATGTTGACATTTTTGATTAAAGCATTTTGAATTTATTTGAAGAAAATTAAAATACTTGAATTGATAGAGAATGGCCACCAATAAAGTAAAACATTGACTTTATTTCACTATATTGCATTGTTACATACAACACAGCATGACATAATCAAAAATAAAAGAAGAGATTGAGCAATAAAATTCAAATGCGACTTGGGTATTTATTTATTTATTTATGATTGCATAAGCCTGTTAAAGATGAGAAAAAATCAAACAATACGATTATGGGTAATTTATTAGAACAATTGTATTGAGGTTCAATGATCAACTTGCGCCGACAAAGTCTCAAAGGGTTATAGTTCTGTTCTGGCTGACAAGGTGTTAACAGAGAATGAAGACAAACTGAAAAGAAAAAGTAAGACAGCAAAGATAAGTGGTGTTAAGTACAACAAGAGCAAAAAGTCAAATAAAGAGGTCACAAACAGAAATAAGTAAGGTATATCTGGAATAAAACAATCCAGGGCTCAGCCGTGATTTATTTTCCAGAACTGAAATTCTAAATCAATTTTAATCGATTTAAAAATCGATATCATACTAGTAAAGCAGTTTGTGGTTGAAGTAGAATTGCTGTATACCACTTTCCACTATTTTCTTGGCCTTTTTCTGTGTGGTTTGCTGTTCTTTCAAAAGGCGGCAGCATATGACGACCATAGGTGTCATTATAAAATGGCTGCCGAAAAGCAATGCACAGTTGAAGAACTCGGCATAAGTAAAAGAAAACGTTTGAATCAACGAATACTATATATTTGTGAGAGTTAAATCAAATCCTATTCAGATCATAACTTTGAAGTGGAATGATTGGGTGAGTACGACAACAAGCCGGTTTTATGCTTAGGCGGACGACCATTGGGTTCCCGAGTATACGTCTATAGTCTAGAGGACTGCATCATTGGCAAAGAGACGGAACTTTGAAAAAATAGAGTCAGGGAGGTCGTTAATTTATAGTATGAAGAGTGCAGGACCAAGGTCAAGACAGAGCCCTGAGCCCCTGGGGTACCCCGTACTCTACTGGACTACTGGGGAAGAATTTGAGAACTTGCCATCGACGGCGACTCTCTGTGTTCTATGATTTCTATCAGATAGAAAGGATTTGATCCAAATGTGAAAGAGACCCTCACACCTTAGTATCTGATCTTCTCCAAAAGTCTTTGATGAGATAGGCCTAACGTATCGACAAAGGCTTTGACATTTGTAGAAGTTCAGCACCACGGCGTCGGTTTGAGTGCCTGCTAGAATTTCGGAACCGGTGGATTTTTCAACAACTAGGGACTACTAGTATTGATGATTTGAAGATTTTACAAGTTTTTAATTGATCTTTGGTCAGACGGTAATGTAGTAATAGCCGAGATTACTCGACCCGGGAATCGAACCCGCGACCCCCATAAAACCGGCAAGCCTGCTAACCATTCAGCTAATAGGCAATTGCCCGTTAGCGAGTAGCTAACAGAGGCTCATGATTCACCGGAAGCACATCTACAACAGTAATTTATAGTTTTCTCACCCGTAGTAGGTAATCATCGAGTGACATTCGAATGACTCGAACTTTTGCTAAATTGTTGGGATATGTAGAAGACACTTGACCAAGTAACCACGACGAGTTCTGTTTAAAAACATCGTAAAATTTACTCAGATCCCTGAATCTCGGCATGGCTTGCTTCTTTTTCCCAACTTCATACACCAGAGAACTGACGATAACTCAGTGCCACCTGGTGTTTGTTTACTGAAACTAGTTGGACTCATTGACAAACAAAACTCTGCACGATTTTACCTATAAGGTCGACCAATGTTGTGGAACTTGAAAGGCAAAATTCCTGAGGTTGTCAACTAGACAGAACTTTTAGAAAATTAATTTTAATTCTAATTTGATATCTAGTGAATTAAGAGATAGAACCCTATGGTTCTATGTTTAAGACTGCAGGGTCTGGATATGCAAAAGCAGCATAAAATCAGTAAATTGAACATGGTTTATTTTGTTGCGCAAAATTAGCATGACAACAATTACTACATGGTCTACATTCATGAACATCAATGCAACCACAAAAAAATTACAAAAATATAATATGTCACAAAAATGCAACAAGTGTAACAGGTCAGTCCGAGTGCAATAGAACTACTAATCTCTGACACAGCACCACCTATACTGAAAAGTACCTTTCGTAGCACTGTGAAAGAGTGTAAGTGAAATACTTCATCTGTGACATGCTTCAACATTTAGGCATTACATAAATGAATCATGAAAACTAAAATAATTAGAAGGTAGCCATTTGCTTGATCTTTGGGATGGTACATTCAGTCCAATCACACACAAAGTGGACACCAAGTGTTGTGTCGACCTCGTACATTGTACCGGTAATAGAAATACGGCATTATTTTGAAGGTAGACCTTCAATTCACAACAATAAAGCATATCTTAAAGTGATTACACCAATCGGATCTGTAAAAGAACTAACTTTTGATTTAGAATACTTACAGCTGTGACACTGCACCCCACACGAGGCCTGTTTTTGGGGGGGCTTGGAAAAACACCAGTTCGTTGTTGCTCGAGACTATGCTCCATGCAGTGACCCCCGTGACAAGCTAGTTTTTAGAGCCTATTCTCAAGCAATAACTAACTGTCAGTTCTTCTAAAGGCCAGAAATCACTGAATTACTAAATCGACCAATTTCATAATGACAAGTGTTCCAGGTCAAACATTAGATTTTGTGCAGGAAGGGCAGATTTCTAACCACCTTAAGTACAATACTCCTCATACCTGGGACTATTTATACCAACAGCCATTTGTGCAAACCATACACCGCCCCATTGCCATCGCTTGATTTTAAGTAGAGTATACCCATATGCTCTATTTTTTTACAGACCAGTAATTATTTGCTGAAACTGTACATGTTTTTGAAGACCCATTTATCATTGAACTGAAATGGTATAATAAAACGATTCTTTTAAAACAATTCTGCACACATTCTTGAAGTAACAAAAACAATACATAAAGCACTGCACTTTGCCCTTTTCCAACATCACCAATTTTATGACCGCAATAGTGTACAATATAGCAGCGTAAAAACTGCGATAATTGTGAATTGTCCAGAGCATGAAACAAATTTTAAGAAATCCTGCCAAACATTGGATAAAGTGAAAAGCATGTGTTGTATTTTCAGCTCACCCCGTGACACAACTTTCCAACACAATCTCGTTCAAAGAACTTAAAACAAACAAAACAAAACAAATTCTACTCAAATGCAAGACAATGTCGTCATTGTCTGGTAAATGTTAAGAGTAACATGCCCAGCAAATAAGCATAAACGTCTTTTAAAGCCTTACTTCAACGGAATTTTATTACTTTAGATGTATTAGGCTAACCAGATAGTCCTAGAAAAGCCTTAGTAAAATAAGAAAACGCGAGTTCAATCACCACAAGTGTAAGCCCGTCAAATGATAAGTGAATCTGCCTTTTCGAGCAATGTTGCGTCACCGCGAGATCCCAGCACAAGCAAAAAAGGTTGTATTGAATAGGGGTCTGAATAGAACACCATTGCGTGCAGGTGTTATTCGCAGCTGTTTGAATTAAAAGGTGATTCTCGCGATAACTACCGTAAACAAAACCAAGCTAATACGCCTAACAGTTCATTACATTTGCCAATTTATGGCACTAGTGGGCCAAAAGCGATGCTCTTAACATACTGTACGAACCAAATTTACATGTGTTACCATTGAAGATAGGCTTTAAAGACACCCGAGACCGACAGATGTAGCCAGATACAGTAGTCCGGATGTAGCCAGATATAGTAGTGAGGATGTAGCCAGATACAGGAGTGAGGATGTAGCCAGATACAGTAGTGTAGATGTAGCCAGATACAGCAGTGTAGATGTATCCAGATACAGGAGTGAGGATGTAGCCAGATATAGCTGCAATGTGGATGTTGCCAGATATAGCAGTATGTAGTAACCAGAGGTTTATTTCATGAAAAGTGACTCAAGACTTACGACAGTAATTTGGTCTTTCACTCCAAGCAATTGTTTCTGGAAAATAATTAAAACTCACTTTAACAAACAGAGCAGTCTGAGAATATACGCATAACTGCTACGTACTGAGAAAATTTGTTCAAAATTACTTGCAGGAAGTAATGTGCTAACAAGTAGATACCTAAAAGTTTATTTGTTAACGGCAAAGTGGGAACACAAGACCAAATTCACTTTTGATGAAACAAACCCCAGGCCTCTCCCAACTTGCACAACTATGTTAAATAATTTTATGCAAACAAACACCAAGCACCCAACCACTATGACTGTTATATCAAGTTTAAATTATGAATTTTGTTTTGTTTTTCACGTTTTAAACCATCTTGAACTTGCTTAATCTTAATTTCGTTAGTAGGCATTTTTGCCCTGTGAATGTACTCAATAGCACATGGTTATGAGGACTTGTGACAGGTCTAAACATCTTAGTAAATTTGCACTCACTGGCAGAACTAAGCATGAAAAGGTGGTCAACCAGGCTTCTGATTACTTCATAGAATCATTCAGACACTGATTGGTTGGAGGGTGGTGAACATAGCTTCTGACTGGTTCAAAAGAGACACTGATTGGTTGAATGGTAGCATCGGATTTTCCCCTCAGTTAGAAGTTCAGAAATGCTTTTGTGAGTGGCGACAGTAGCAACAGCAACAGAAGAAGCATTCAAAATAACTTGGTGTTCTGTGACTCATTCACGATAACAAGGTATCAACTAAAACAATAAACATATCACATGTCTTGCCCATTTGCTCAGTGACAAACCTCCAATCTACTGCATGCAAACTGATGCCTACACACATAATTATGTGTGCCAAAGTAACAACCAGAGATGGCGCTGTAAAACAGTGAATGCTTCTGTTCGTTTCTGAATATGATCTTTTTGGTGGCATAATATTTGTTGAGTTGTAGCAGGAGTGTAAACATATTAGAGCTGCAGACACTTACACATTAGAGCTGCAGACACTTACACATTAGAGCTGCAGACACTTACAAATTAGAGCTGCAGACACTTACACATTAGAGCTGCAGACACTTACACATTAGAGCTGCAGACACTTACACATCTGAAACAATACAATTACTTGAGCTGACCCAACAACTATGCAAATGTCTGCCATTTTGATTCAAAACAACTACTTTGTGTTACCGTACACCTTTCCCATGGTAATCCCAACTGGAACAGACATGGCACCAGAAAACAGCCTAAAAAGGCGTTTGTCGCGATATCAATTTTTCAACTTCCGCTGCCATCTCCTCGTCCACAGATCCAATAGACTCAGCATAATCAGAATCGGCTCCACTACTACTATTGTCACCACCGAGACGAAACGACCCCTCACCATTATCCCCATCATCATCGTCTCCATCGCCAACATCCTCTCCCACCCCATCCCGATCGTCTTGTTTAACCTTCCTTTTCCCTTTGCCTTCGTGTCGCCTTTTCCACCCCTTCGGATACTCCCCACTTAGGCTCTCCTCGCTCGACGACTCTGATTCACCACTGAGGACACGACGGCGCAACTCACGCTCCGCCCTCTCAGAGTCATTGTCACTTTCACTGTCCAGGTCGTTCTCACTCTCCAAAATCTCCTCAACTTCCTTGTCCATGTCTTCGAGCTCATCTGAAGAGAACGAGAAAAGAGGATTAAAGCTCCGTGCAAAAGACTGTGAAGAAACGGCGCTCTGTTGCTCCATCTCCACATCAGCAAACACCGACTCGCCACTGCCAGATGGGTTGACCTTTCCCAATCCAGTCTGCGTGGCGTAATCTTTGACCTGATTATTCGCACTATTGCGAGGCTCCAATTTAGTTCGTTTTGATACACCGGAGACAGCGTTTTCCAACAGCGGGTCAACAGGGGACTTTTCTAAACTCCCATGCTTACGCTTCAGAGATGTTTCCTCCTTGACTACTAATGCGTCAGGACTTTTGTCACGAGAACCGGAAGACAGAAAAGTGGAGGTTAGCAAAAATAGTCGTTCATCTACACGTTCCCACCTGTCATTGCAGGCAGCCAGCCAATCGGGTGTCACTACACAGACACCGTTGCTCCTCTGAGCCTGCTTGACTTTCTCCGTGCCTAGTCTGGCTGCCACGACATGTGTCGTCCTGTTAGGGTTCTCCCCCACCGCAGGCACAAACGACGTCTGCACAGTGGCGCCGAGTGACCGGGCAACGTGGTATTCTCGCGACTTCTCTAAAGGCACATTTAGCGGGAAGACACCGCTGAAGACAATGTTACAACCTTTCAGCGTTTTCTTTTTCACGTACGGTACAATGTTCTTGAGATCGGGCATGTCTAATGGCTTTCCCGACTTAGCGCTCATCTCGTCGCACACATCAAAATAAGCTTTATGAATACGTGTCAGGATTTCCTCGAGGTGAGTCAAATAGTCATCGGAGTCTTCCCACTCAATCACATCCTCTTTTGTATCACTTGGCTCACTACTGCTTTTATAAGAGTGCCCTCTATTGGACTTTTTTGTATCCATGTCACCATCATTATCAACATTGTTTTCGGACAACATCTTGCCCATTGAAGTAGTTGTGCTGTTACTGGACTTGACTGCAGCCTCCTCGTGATCTTGGGAGTCTGGTTCATTGTCGGCACCTGCTGTATCTTTCTGCGTTGACTCTGAGTGCCCCTAAAACAGCATGTGATCATTGGATTAACACTACCTTACCAACTTTAAAGGGGCAAAAAACTCACACCTTCTGTAAAAAAGTATTAGTTCGGCCAGTTAGTGTTATAAAATCGGTCTCATCTTGTCCCTTACTCAGATTAGAAATAGTTTCTAAGAATGAGAAGAATTGACAGACTGCTTGATACTAGGGCCACTCAGTAGTCAGTCAAGGCAGCATGCACTCAGTCACCAAGGCAGAACAATCATCAGGAAAACTACAGATTTTAAGATTTTTTGTTTCCAGTTTCAATTCAAACAAAGGGTGAGAATGCAACGACATTACTTTGCAAGAGTTAATATGCTGGTGAAGAAAGTTGTTGTTAATGGTAGCATTAAAGGGACACAAAAGTAATTTACAGAATTGAACAGCAGCGCAAAAACGAACCAAATAACTTTGCCAAAGCACTTTGTAGTTGAGCCTAATCCAAGAGTTACTTAGCAGAGGGTATTTAAAGTGCTTAAAATCACCAATCTGAAATGCGCCCACGAATGCATTGCAAATGGTGTGCTTTTAGGGTTATTTATTTGTATCATAAAAATGGCCACTAGATGGCGCAAAAACATACAATCCATTCAAAAACAGGAACATGCCATATTTCATAAAAATCTGTCAAGGAAGTTCAGAGAAACAAAGGAAAACAGAATAAAATGAAATTGCCACTAGTGCGCACAGTGTCCGTTGGATGCGACTGAAAGTCGTCGTCGTCTGTTGGTAACTTCATATAAATACACTTATTAAATTTAGTAAAGTTCCTGCAGTGGGTTTAGGAGATACAACTATGGGCACGAAACAAAACTACCACTAGGAGGCGCCACAGTAGTCAGTCACCATCATCAAAGGTCATCTCCACACTGAGAACATATATGCCAATTTTCAAATGATTTGGTTGATACAGGGGTGGACACCAAAAACAAGATTTGAAAACAGCAAAAAATGGCCACAAGGTGGTGCAAAATACCTGGATTCCATCCAAAAACAGGAAGATAGCGTCATCACACCAATAGATGCCTATATTTAGAATTTTATGAAAATCTGTTGAGGACCTTTGAAGATACTGAGTTAAACGTAAAAAAATTAAAATTGCCACTAGGGGGCACAACAGTAGTCAGATCTGTCCGAAAGTCGTTGTCATCTGTAGCCAACATCACTTGCTAAATTAAGTAAAGATCCTGCGAATGGTTTAGGTGCTTACATATTAAATTTCATGAAAATCCGTTAAGGACTTTTGAAGATACAAAGGTAAACGTAAAAAAATAAAATTGCCACTAGGAGGCACACCGGTAGTCGGATCTGTCCAACAGTTGTCGTCTATTGTTAACATCATATAAATATACTTACTAAATTTCGTAAAGATCCTGTGAAGGGTTTAGGAGATACAGCCATAGGCGCAAAAAAAAAAACTGCCACTAGGAGGCGCCACGGTATTCAAAATCGTCGGAAAATCGTCAACCGTCCTCTTTATAGTAAGCACATACATGCCAATTTTCACAATCATCCTTTGAGCGGTTTGGTTGATAGAGGGGTGGACGCAAAAAAACAGACTCGAAAACAGTAAAAATTGCCACTAGGTGGCGCAAACTACGTCGAATCCATCCGAAAACGGGAGGATATCAACATCTCACTAATAAGTGCCTACATAACGAATTACTTGAAAATCCGTTCAGGACTTTTACAGATACAAAGGTAAGTGTAAAAAATAAAATTGCCACTAGGGGGCACACCGGTAGTCGGATCCGTCCGAAAGTTCGCTCATGCCGTCCCATTCATAAATGGAACATATGTGCCAAATTTCATAAACGTAAGTCAAAGGGTTTTGGAAATAGAGCAGCGAACCCAGGAGGCCAGACGGACGCTGCCCGGACAGACATACGGACAGAGATGACGGCATAATGCATCCACATATAAATATGTGAGCGCATAAAAAACAACCCCAACAGTCGATCAGCTGTCAAATTAGAACACCTGCAAACACTTTCTGACGATATTTTAATAAGCTGATCTCTAGTTACGAGCATTTGTTAATTGAAACACGCTACATAAAACTGGGACAACCAATCACAGCACTAGTCATCCTCCATTGTGTTTAGTTTGAAAAATCGTCCGATATTGCCGCTCGCTTTCCCATGGTTTGTGATGCACTAAAGGCGAGGTGTTGTGGTTGTGACCATTGTGATATGCAGAACTATAAAAGAAGGTTAAATGATGCCGGCAATGTAGTAACTAGTCAAAACAAGGTAAATGGTGGTTTTAAGCACTTCAAATGATAGACACTGGCCTTGATTTCACTGAACGTCTGGCACACAACCAAAATTGGCGATTTGTAATAGAATCACAAAAAAAAACAGATTTTGTTGTTTGATAGCTCTGGTCAGAGATAATAACTTCAAGAAGTCTATCGCATCCTACAATAATCCCAGGAAAGTGTTTTTGGACATAAATCGAAAGAAATATCAAACCTACCTAGTGGCAATTCCGCCAAAAATCAATGAATTTGTGATATTGCCATGGTTTTGTGGAGATTTGTGACACATTAGAAACAAGACACAACAATGATAAAAACCCTAAAGACCAGAGTGACAGCTAACAACCAGTCTCGATAAGTGTGAATAACGACTTACGGCATACACAAAGCCCTCACTCACCTTTCCCCGTTCCTTGACATGAGGTGGTTCTGTCTTGGTGTCTTGTTCATCCTTACCCAGGCCAGGGGGTGCGTTGATGTCCGCTGTACCCACGAAGAAATGGTACGGTTTGACGTGCACCAGGTTCTTGGCAAAGTTCCACACGTCCTCGCGGTCATCAATGATGACCACCATAGAGTCACCGCATGGAAACAGAGCCCTGCAAAGAACAGACATGAAGTCAACAGTAGAACTTTTATCAAGCCATGAGTTTCCACTGTATAATTTTAATTTTTTCAAGAGCAAGTTTCCAAACAAAAAGAGTTTATGCAGAACTGTTCTCTAGAAATGATTTGTCAAAAAATTAATTAATATGACGGACTATCACAAATTTAAAAGGACAAGAGCAAGATGTCCTTGGTCTTTAAGCGTAGGACCCTCGAGAAATGGCCAAATTTGGCAAACTTTGGTACATCTTATCCCAGAAATGGCTGATCCGATTGATAAGAAACTTTCAGAAACCATAGGAACTGCTTTTAAAATTTTCCACTTTTTGCATTAGTGAACATCAAAAAATAGGACATCTATGATTTTTATGGAAAAACTCAAAAGTAGCGTCAAACGAAAACAAAATAATTTAAAAAACTATGAGCGTTTTTGAAATTTCATCTTGAATATTTATACCAAGCAAGTTTTGGTTATGTTATTGATACCATTCTTTTGATTTATCTTTCTTTTTACTTAAATTTTACTAAAAATACAAGGTCACGTGAACCAATTAATGGCAGAGTAGTATAAAGTATAAAATCAAATTCTACCAGAACTAGGCAATATTGTTACATACTTTTAAAGAGTTAAAATCTATAGGTTTGTACATATTTGGCTAAACACACCACCATGTGGACAATGTCCTAAATACACCCCCAAGTGGACAATGTCCTAAATACACCACCAAGTGGACAATGTCCTAAATACACCCCCAAGTGGACCATGTCCTAAATACACCACCAAGTGGACAATGTCCTAAATACACCCTCAAGTGGACAATGTCCTAAATACACCCCCAAGTGGACAATGTCCTAAACACACCACCATGTGGACAATGTCCTAAATACACCCTCAAGTGGACAATGTCCTAAATACACCCCCAAGTGGACAATGTCCTAAACACACCACCATGTGGACAATGTCCTAAATACACCCCCAAGTGGACAATGTCCTAAATACACCCCCAAGTGGACAATGTCCTACATAACCATAGAGTGACTATAAACCCACATTCCATCCAAGACTGACCTTTATATTTAGATGACTTTCTGCAGTAAAGTTCATCTGAACACGTTCCTTTGTCAGATGACCAGCGATTTCTGGGTTTGCAAATAACTGGCAGTTGGTTATTCGTTGAGACCACCCATAAAAAGACAACTCCATGAAAAGCCTGGACAGGAGCAATAAAGAAATGCCAGTTCTTTCAAAGCCCTCACATTACCGTTAATTCCACCATGGAACAATTCAAGAATAATTTGGAAATGGTAAATGGTCTAATATAAAAAATAATTGCAGGCGATCTGGTACACGTTGTATCAGACGTGCGCAGACCTCGCATGTGGGCCCATTGCACTGATCACCTGGAAATAGTTTTATGCTTTATTGATATATGGTTAAAACCGAGCTGAGGAGCTAGAAACCTGGCTCAAGGGTTTAGCAGTGTGACCTGGTGGGACTTGAACCCACGACCTCGAGTAAAGAAAGCGGGCACTTATCAACCAGGCCACACTGCCTCCTCCAGTAAATGGTCTAAATCAAAGCTTGACTTTTGTCATGGAAGGTGGGTCTATAGTCGAGCTAAGGGTTGACGCAGGTTTATGTAAACGATTGCTGCCAAACGTAAGGGAACACATGAACTTGCAAAAGAGTTGATACCTTTTTCACTTGCCATTACTTTTCCAGGTAGGATAACTATTTTTGCCACTTTCCATGTATTCCAGGTTTTCCTCAACCAGTGGGCACCATGCTAACTCATAAAGCTTTTGCACACGCTCCCAGACTTAACATATGGTTGGACCTATTTTCATAAGTTCAAGGAACTATTTGCAGTGTTATAACTAAAACTGATATAAGAGTCCAACTTTCTAGTACTCATGTTGCTTGATGGCTTTGTTGATGCACTATTTTATTTTGTAGTGCGTAAGGTTACGTCATACTACGTGTGTCAATTGGTTAAGCTTCTTATATAACAGACTTTCCGGTACTATCTGGCCTTCTTGACATGAACCGCTATACTGGTAACGCGTACAACGCTAACGATGTTTTATGGAGCCTAGAGCCTATATCATTGTAAGTTTATACTATTTTTTCGCATATTACCGTAGAATTCACTGGCTGTTTCTCGTATTGTGTAAGACTGTTTAATTAGCCCATGCTGTATTACGTGGAATATCTTTATTGTATTGTAACGTGAACGCTGTATTTCCAAAGACTTATTATTCGTTATATTTGTTTCAGTGAAACCGGCCTTGTCGGACAGTAAGCATAACGTCAACCTTGTTCAGAATAAACGTATCATATCCGACTATCCCGTGTGTTCAATGCCCATGGCTCCTACAGGCTTGATCAAAAAATAAAAGCAAAAACCCAAAATTAGTAAACCAAGATGAAATAAAAATACACTTCCAAAGACACATAAGTCAAAGAAATTCAAAATTATTGTTTACATATTTAAAGAAGGAAAGTTTTTTTCATGACATTTTACCGAAAATACAGTTCGTTGATTTTCCCAGACATATGTTTCAGTTAATTACGGCTTCCAGTAATTTTATTAATTAGTTGTTCCCTAATCCAGAAATGACATTTAGGGGGTTAAAGATTTCCCACCATTTTGTTTCTGCATTCGAGTTTACTGTGAGGATCTGTTCCATCGTTGCTTTTGTGCTGGTTTCCTAAAATTGCCGTCACCACTTCTCGTTGACGAGTATTCTACGACAAGCTAGGTTGTTAAAGAACTCAATTACATTGGATTTAGGGATAGTTTAGTACACCTGGTACACAGCAACCTTGCGGCATGCTGAATGACTCATTAACAAACGCAAACGACGACCAAACTTATCACAATCGAGGTAAAATAATGACTGACTCATCAGGTCACACAGTCAGACTATATGAAAACAAAATGGCAGGACATTCTTAATCCCCTAAACGTCACTTCCGGAGTAAGGTATAACTAATAAATCAAATTAAGGGAAATCATTATTAACTGAAAAACATGTCTGGGATATCCAACGAACTGGGTTTTTTTTACTAATAATGATATGAAAAAAGGTTGCCTTTCTTCTTTAAGAAAGTGACATCTTCCAAAGGTAATTCACACACCACAGTTATGACCTCTCAAAGTAGATATCTACCCTATGTCTACGTCAGTGGAACTCACTTCAGATTAGCCGTCTTTGAAGTGGCATTGAAACACTCATCACGCGACAGAATCCTGTGAGAGAAATGCTTCCCATCTGGGTCCATGTAGCGCGCGATTGTGTGGGCGTACATGCGAACACCAAAAGTACATATGTGCATCTCATAGAGTTTGGAGATGTTCTCTAAAAATGCTTGGGTGCCCGGTCGGAACTTAGTATGGTACCACGTCATGGCATCATTGTGAATCAGCTGGAAGTGGTAAACATCCTGTAATAGACAAAACAGTCGTTAAGTGGTAAACATCCTGTAATAAACAAAACAGTCGTTAAGTGGTAAACATCCTGTAATAGACAAAACAGTCGTTAAGTGGTAAACATCCTGTAATAGACAAAACAGTCGTCAAGCCATAGCTTAATACAGAATTATGCAACATGAACGTATTTTACACCAACTACATGAGAGACATGATTAATGGCCTTATTTCTCATTAGCACAAGCTGCGTTCAATATCCCACACATGCATCACACCTGTCTTTTTATAAAAACAAATCTTTTCTGAAGAACTTTTCTTCTTTTTCACAAACATTATTCTTTTCTTACGGGCAGTGCAAAACTGTCCGTCAGAAGGCACAAAAAAGCACATACTTGTAGAAGAACTGTCTGCAAACAGCACCTGATAATTTGCGAGAACAAAATGTTGTTCATGAGACAAGAACTGGCAGTGGTTATCAAGTAAATGAATGTGCTTGGAATAATTTTCTATCAGCAAGAAAATACAACTGGTGAGAAATAAGTCGGAAAGCGAAAACCAACGCCTTCATGAGGTCTCAATATAACAAGCTGCAGGTTACATTTGTGAAATAAAATTTGTAAATTCGAGCTGAGATTTTGGAATTAGCCAAGCATATGCGGCCTGTAAAATTTAACTCATGTGAGCAGACTTTTCAACACCAACAAGAATAGAAGCAACTCGTGTGAATGTCATTTTAGTTTAAAAATGCATAGTTGACTTGACAGTTGCCAAGTTTTCTGTAAAAGTACACTCGACTCACAGTTGTGATATTCCATTTGGACTAAAAGCATTATTGAAAAAAACACAAGCACAGAGTTTTCTACCAAATTTTTAGATATGTTTACCTTCAAGTTGGGGGGAATGTTGTCATTGGTCGTATGGAGGAGAGTCTGGTCCAAGTCAACCAATAAGACGAGTTTACGTGAACTTCGAAGGCGTTGTTCGTCGGCTAGGCCTATTTCTAGAGCATGCTGAAAAATCAGCCAACACAGATTATGAGGTAGACCAAAAGATGCTTTTGTGTTTGTAGTGTGAACTGCTCTTAACAGTGAGAACTGCTCAATGTGAACTGCTCTCAATTCAACACCATATTTGCACAAGTTCTATGACAATCTGCCAAAATAATACACTGCCAACTAACCCAGATGACAAAGTATGAAAGAGATTAACTGCTAAAATTGACCTTTTATCATTTTTCACACACTTTTGAAAAAATGCTTGAAATTTTTCAAAAACATTGCTTGATGATAACCATGTTCTGTAAAGGGTGTTAAAATGGTGCTGTTTATCTTTTTTGAAAAAATGTACAAATAAAATGTTACTAGTCAGCCATAGCGTGTCCTAAATTGCAGATTTCACACTACAAGGTATGATACAAATGATGGTCTAATGTTTGAACAACGGTTCTGTCTTAAACATGTTTGTTTATTACAGTACCAGGCATGGTGCCTATTTTTTGCAAGCAGCAATGTGGTTAGGCTGTGTTGACATCAGTACCTGTTGACTGATGATAAGCTCAGGAACACAGTGCACCATGGCAACAGATGCTGACACTGTTTCTTTACGCAGACCTGGCCTGCCACCATCTCTGAAAAAATAATGAAGTGATAATAAAACATGCTTCACAATGGATAACAGAAAATTTGAGAAAACCCAGTAGGTTGGTAACTTAAAAGAAAATGAGATCTACTTATGCTCCTTGTTTCGAAAGACAATCTTCAATCAAGGATTTGAACACTTGAAAGTATGTATGTGAAAAAAACATGGACTTCAGAATAAACAACAAATGTGAACTTGATCAATATAAAAATGAAGTATATTATGCAGTAAACGACAAAAATGTTATTTGAATGGCTTTAACAAAACATGCACATTAAAATATGTCAGTAATCTACAATATTGTAGAAACGACACAATAGTTAGTAATGGTCACTTATGGGGTCCCATATTCTGAGAACCAGTTTTCTCCACTGAATAAAGGGTATCCAGCTGGTTCTCAAAATCTATGACCCCACGAATGATTATTGGCCAGTAATCAATTGCAGGATAGCACAAATACAATAGTGAAGAGTGATGGTAGGTAGCATCAGGTGAAGAACAACAAGCCAATGACATACTGTCTTAAGTCAGCTCCACACTCTGCACACATATCCTTCATCACAACAGCATGTTCACAATCTCGCACTTGAAGAAGCATTGACCTGTAATGGGAAACAAGATATTTTCAAATAGTTGTGTTAAACACACAGTGATTGCAACAAAACTAACATGGTTTTCATTCTCACTTTGGTTTACTAATTACTTCATTCACTATTAACTCACAGCCGACTCCTCTTTAATTCTATATTACGTCAATGTAAAACAATATACTGTATTACAACATCACTTTTACATTCCTTTCCAGGCATTATTATTGGAGAGACGATGCCTGCGAGTCGTAACATCTCAAGCACAGCTTATTATCATCTCTATTGCAGGGCTTGGAATGACCAATGACAAAAAACGCGGAAACTTTTACGGCCCAAATCATGGCCGATAACCAGCCTTGAAATGGCCAATGTGAACCTTTCCCCCACAAAAATCGGGGAGGACTAAAAAAAAAAAAAAAAACCGTCACCACCATCAGTAGCATGCGTCTGCGTCCTTTTAGCTCGCCCGTCCACTCCCAACCCACACATTTTTGGCTGTAGAGCGGTAGTATTTGTCGCTGCGCTTAACAATAACGCGAGACGCCATTGAAAATCCACCACACTGTCCCAGATGCCCCGGCAATGTTGACAATTTACCTTCCTCCGAAACATAAAGACCAACTTTCGCTTTTCGAGGTGAACGTCGTCTGCAACGCTGCGGTAAGAGAAAGGAATTTGCCGCGAAAATTTTATATCAAATCCGATTTTTTTACACGGAAATATTGTAAAAAAAGCGGAAAGCACATTTCAAAAAAGCGGAAATCCGCGTTTCCGCGGAAAATTCCAAGCCCTGCTATTGTCTCCAATATAAAATTTGCTGGTTGCCCTAGTATTGTGTTGGCCATGCAGTTAAGATCTTGAATGTATGGGAACTCCCACTTATTATGGAAAGAGTCCTTAAGCACGGTTCTTCCCAAGAAAGAAATATGATTGCCCTTGGTCACCAAAGGCAGATAGGTCCAAGAAGCTTCCAGTGGCAATCAATTCAAACACACCAATTGTAATGCAATGTATGGTCCATTTTACGGCAGAACCGGAGAAGAAAATCCACAGCCACAGGTATGAGACTAGATGCTATATATTTAAGTATTTTTCAAGAAATGTTTTTATTAAAGCAAGTCGCGCAGGATGACTCGCGATTTTCAAGTTGCTTGTACCTCTCAATTGTACAAGTGATCAGACTTGGAAGACTTGAATTGTACGACTCTTCTTTTTATTTCATGAACACGATACACATGGGTGAGAAACAACATGACTGCCGGTCCTCCTAATTGGACACAAAACAGGAACTGCAGGGATGAAATGGGACCGCCAAACCAGAAAATGGGACGCACTTAAAAACATGACCACCGGACAGAATGTTATCAAAATGCCAGTTAGTGATACTGGTTATGACACTTTACCTGAGAACCAATTATCTTCAAACGTGTTTTTTTACTTGACTAAAGCATCAAATTGGAAAAAAATAACGCAGGGGATAATATTACATTTAGCAAAAAATGTTTGGTTTTTGGTAAGATTTATTAATTTTAAATATTGTTGTAGTCTTAGGGCCAGAGAGTATCGGCGTACTTTTTTCCTCGAAAAAAAGTGTGCATTTATCATTTTTACAGGTTTACTCTGTTCGCTGTCTTGATTGGACAGGTTGTTTATACATCATGACAATTGAGTGGTGGGGTGGTCAAGTTTCTGGCAGTCATGTTCAGTCTCAGGTGGTCCTGTATTGCCATGGGGCAGCCGTGTTTTTAGGTGTGGCGGGTCCATTGATACCGTAGGCCGTAGGCGTAGCCATAGATGCGTAGATCCTATTTCGTTGGTTAGTCCGTTCCATTTGAAGGACCGGCGGTCATGTTTTGGGTCTGGTGGTCATGTTGTTTCTCACCCGTTATACAGAAGCAACAAATTTGCATTCATTGAGTGTGATCAACTTTGACAAGAGTAGTTAGTTATTATATTCGCACCCAGGTGGCATCACATGTCCTTCTTTGGCATGGGTTTCCTGGACTGTTCCAACAACTTCGCTCTTTAACTTGAGAAGAGCATTTCCGCCCTCTGGCTTGTATGTTAGCAGGAGCTTTCCGACATTGATCTTAGTTCCTTTCCTTACATGCCATTTCGTTATTTTGCAAAAGTCATCCCCTGGTAAGTAAATCGGCGAAATATTCGCCGCCATTTTCAAAAAATTTTGACGTCATTTCCTACAATGCGCTCATAATAAATATTTTAAGCATTGCAATAAATAATGAGAACTTAACTAAGAATTGCAAATTATTTAGATAAAGACAATCAATTGTAATAAATATATTTTTAAATTTATGTAATGATATAAATATTTAAGAAGCATTTAGTTGTTGAACACTAACGTTCAAAATACATTTTGGTTACTTATGTGTATTAGTTACGCGGGGTTTTTGCTACTGGTTGAAAAACGCAGGAAAACGGAAAACAAGCAAGATGGAGATCCAGATTGAACAAAATGCAATCAGCCTGATTTTTTCTTAATGTGTGTAAGTAAACTTGTTTTTCACTTAAACGGTTGCAATGAGCAAGGTGTCAGTTGACTCAGATTTTGCATGCACCCCCGCCATCGTTAGCTGTATACTGGGGAACCCAATGGTCGTCCGCCTAAGCATAAAACCGACTTGCTGTTGTACTCACCGAATTATTCCACTTCAAAGTTATCATCTGAATAGGATTCGATTTAACTCTCACAGATATACCGCATTCATCGATTCGGAAGTTTTGGTAATTGTTTACAATATGACGACATTGACTTACACAAATGATTTTGGTATTGTTCGATTCCTTGCAACGTTATCTTCCTAAAGATACAACGAATTTTTTTCTACCCTGCTCCCTTACTATTTTATCGTGAAATTTCGGCTCGGACTATTTCCCGGTACTCGGTAATAACACTGCCATGTTGAATGGAAGGAGTCACCTGGCGTTCCAAAACTGAACTAATTTACCGACTTCTGCAGATTGTCGCTTTTCACAAGTTCAAATTGACCGCCGAAACCCGTCTATCTCCTGCTTGAGTTACGGTCCTAAGGGTTCGAATTCGATCCTATGGTGACCCTGGTACGCATCTGCTATAAGCAAGAATCCGCGAAAAAGCGGAAGTTGTTTTTGAGGTCCCAATTGGTGAACAGGGTTTCACTTCAAACAATTTTCGTGGAAAAATGGTCAAATGGTCACAATTATAAATAAAAACTGGAAAAGGTGAAATGCTGCTACTTGTTCCTCCATATTATGTCGGGGGAAACTAGCGCGAATCTCGCGCGGGCAAACACCATTCATTAACAACATGTGTCGCTGCAATCTTGAGAGGAGTTGAGCTAACATGGCGGTGTCAATCGGGAAATAGTGCGACCCGAAATTCGACAATAAAATACAGAGGAATCGCGGTAGGGAAACATTCATATATTTTTGGAANACCTACATGTAGTTTGTTTTAACACTTTAAAACGCTACATTCAATGTCCTGTATGTTTGGGGTGTGTTCCACAGACCGAAGAAAATCGCAAACAACGTAAGATAACGCAAAATTTCTCAAGATATCGCCATACATTACAAGTGAAGTACGTGAACACACTAGCTTTTCTCGCGAGTTTCTTGGCTCTACCGAACGACACTCAGACCTCGACGAACGACTAATAGTAAAGTGGTAAATTCCACTTCTGCTCAGACATCGTGGTGGAGAATTGCGGGTCATCTGGGTTGTCACAAGGGGGCCCTGGTGAGCAATGAACTCAAAACTTTCAGTAACTGCTTTCCTTTCAAGCTCAGAGATAGCGAGCAGTAAGTAAAACTGTAACTACATGTAGTAACGTTAATTCGCGCTGTAAGACCCATGCTCAAATAGATAAATATTTCTTTTTATTTTATTAAAGTGACAACTACCACAATATATCATTCATGTACACAATTTTAAATAGAAGACCCCAACCACGTGTGGGTTTACAAGTCACTAATTGATAAAAAATAATCATTGATTACAAAATTCCACAACACCCGAAAAATTTAACAGGAATAATTTACTGTCCTTATTCAAATACAGTTATGTTCAGAGGATAAAGCAAAATAGCACAAATCGGTTCTGGTCTGCGGCGCGACTTATTTTCAAAAAGCACCTCCCCCCCGTATCCGCCCGAAACTCGCCCGTCAACACCTGCAACGGCAATCAAATAATCACATCACTGAAGCTGATATGAGATATGAAGAACGGCACCACTTTTGTTAACTTTGTGGAAAACTAAACAAGTAAATACTGTATACCGCATCACTTTAACAATTTCCAAAACACAGACCAGAACCAACTACGCTTTTCTGCCTAATGTGCTGTAAATTGGGCATTTGTGAAAAGTTGTACTTAGAAATCAAAAAAAAAAAAAAAAAAAAAATCCCAGTCCTGTTCTCCAACCTCGTCATTACACAAAATACGCGTCTTTCTGTTGGGACAAAAACGCTACAGACTGACTCAAACTGCACCTCATTGCTTGAAAAGAAAAAGCCCTCGCAGGTGTTATTTTTGGCAAATTTCTCGGTGTCCGTTTTCAAAAACCACAAAGAAGAGTGGAAGCTTTATTTCAAACGAAGTGACCCGACAACTTAGCTACAGCCACACCCTTGTTTCGTAATTCTGCAAGAGCGCCGTTTTGGTGTATTTTAAACAACTTTGATACCAAAATGAATGCGTCAGCATGTAAACTATACCTTACTAGGCAGGCAACAAGCAATCAGAGTCTACATACATGGGCGGTGCAGCCCACGTCCTGGGTCAGACTCTTCATTTTTCATACATACATGTATGATGACCTAATTATATTGACTTTTGAACTTACTAATTAGAGAACCTAATGCTCGTTCTCCTGATTCTGCAACCACTTTTGATTTGATTTCTTATCATATTCAAGAACCTCATTG
>NMRA01000086.1:597949-609887 GCA_002633005.1 Phoronis australis
TGTCGCCGAATTCGGTGATATGGAGTAAACATTTTTCTGCAGACTGTTTTCGAGGTCGACAGCCTGCAATCGCAGTATGGTTGGAAACCAAGGTAAGTGAAATTTTAGATAATATTTAAAACTGTAGCTGTCGCTTTGCGGAAACTAGTAGGCCTTGGGCCACACTAGTAAGCGAACAACATTACTAATGGCGTATAACATCGAACGACACTGTCGGAAGCCGCTTTTCTTTTGGATTACGATTTTTTTCACATAATTGTGTGTAGTTGCTTGAATGCTACTTACCTGTCGTATTTTTGCAATTAAATAAACATTATGGGGATTAAATTAATTCGAGTGCGGGTAATTTTTAATGGTTTCGACCCCCTCTCTGTTCAGTAATTACTTAAAATAGAGATAAAATCAAAAATAAGCTTTTGTTATAAAATACAAATTGCAACCCATAACCTACAAAAAAATTATCCCACCTTGCTTTCAACCTACGCAAATCAAGAAACCTAGGACAAAACGGCAAATAGTCTTGCATATCGCAGTTTATCCGTCTACCAGTCCCGATGTTTGAAATTGCTTTTTATTTAACTTGAAGTACCGGGTATTATAAATAAATCGAAAATAAACATATTCGCATTCAAACTCGCGGCATTGTTTTTGTTTTCCATTTACCTAACATGATAAAACGTCTGAAGTTGTGCGGTCATTGTCTTCGGGATCCGCCGCTGTCTCTTCATCCAAAGCGACCGGGACACTTGCAGGCACTGGTTCGAACCTGCAGGGCCCGTTTATGTTGTCAAGAACACGCTCACGATGGTCGTTGTGCATATTGTCTGTGTCCGACGCTTCATCGTCACAAAAGATTTTCTAAAATTTCCTCGTCGTTGGAAGGCTCGTCGCTAAAGCTTTCGTAATCCATGTTGGTTTCTGCCTTGTGTGACTGCGGTTTACCAGCCGAGTTCATTCCTACGACACAGTTGTCTTCCGGACTCGACATCACAGACGCTTATGTAACCGCCTAGTCTGTTTTCAAAATTGACTCGGCTGAAGTCGGAGAAGGTCATTACTGTTGGGCTTATCTAATTAATCACGCTGTGCGGACAGTAACTAGCCCAAGTAACGGGCTCCTGCAATGTTATTCTTTGAGTTGAAAAGCAGTTGTTTTGGTGTGAAACTATGTCTTTAAATCAGTCTTATGCATTTGACTGGCAATGTGTGAGTGTTTTGGTCATTTTGGTAACTAAATTTTCTAAACTTTAAACTGTATTTCGTGCAAGTCGATTCTGCCAAACCTGTTAAGATGCAAGTAACTCCAGGACGCCAATTCATAACTTACGTGGGCAGGCGTTGGTGTTGCAATCCCTTTCCTGCAGTCGGTTCTCTTGACAATCCCGCCCACCATATGATGGCGGAGGATTATCACACGTCCTATTTCTGACCTGATCACCACTTCCACACGAGGGAGAGCATGGTGACCAAGCAGACCACGGGCCAATGCCACCATCCACTAGCAAATGAAGAAACGCCTTTAATTACTGTTAGTTGAAATATTTGATTTTACACCGAGTTTGTTTAAACTGTTTTACTTACATGTATGCAAGTAATGAAAACACGTCCTTGTTGTCGCTTGGCTTTTGTGCAACCAAGATTCACATTTTCTTAATGGGAACCTTTAATGATTCTTATGCACGAAAATAAAGAGTATCAAATAAATTTTCAACATAATACGAGTGCGTGCGACTGGTATATATAAATGTGGCTATCAACCTGCGTTCCGTCCAAGAAGCAAACGTTTGACTTAGAACGCATTCTGTTATAAAGTTGGTGTCGACTTTTTATTGCTCGTATAGGTTGTGATTTCTAGGCTTTGGAAAGAAGTGGCAGTTTGTAATTCCGTGAGACCATGCTTGGCACCTAAAATGACACGCCAGTACAAGTCACCCTGTTGAGCCTAGTCTCAGTCAGCTTTTTAGAAGCCCTGAAATCAACTTCGGTAAGTGGTCTATATTAAAAGTAGTTATTTGTTGGATTGAAGACACTTATATTAATTAGATGAGAAATAAGATTACATTTAAACTCACGGTACGGTGTGCACCGGAGTTGTGATAAGCAATGCACATTCTTTTGCTAAATGTTTTTGTTTTCAGAAGCGGCATAATTGCTATTATTTCACAGTCAGCGGACAAAAAGTACAGTACCTGGACATGGTCCTGTGTTGCACTGCTTCGTTTCAATTCTCAAACCTTCACATCCCATACCGCCAAAGGCGGGCGCTGGATTGTCACAGTGTCGTGTCTTGTCTTGTGTTCCTCCACCGCATTGGTAGGAGCACTGTGACCATGGTGACCAACTACTCCAAGCACCATTCACTGAAAGTACAGAAACGATCGACTGAGTGTACCCTGTGTGTGTAACTAAGCTGGCCACATTTTCAACAAGTCAGTCCCAAAGCGGTTTGTCCCGGCAGCACGTACGGCATCGAGACCTTCAGTCAGACTTCACACACTATATTTTGTTCCCCTGGCCGAATCTCTTAACCTCCGACCAAAGATTTTGTACTAACAAGATTTGTTTCATTTCTATAGATTAAACAGTATGGTGGTCGTTTGTCACAACGAAAGTATAATCAAGCATGGAAATAAATACATACCAGGGCATCCTTGACGATTGCAAATTTCGGTGTCAATATCTGAACCCTCGCACGATAAGCCACCAAATAGCGGAGACGGGTTCGTACAAGTCCTGCTCCTTCGTCGTTGTCCGGAGCCACACGAAGCGGAACATTGTGTAAATTCTCCCCAGCTGCTCCAACCGCCGTCAACTTTGGATACAACAAGAGAGAAATAAACGCGTAAAATGCTAAAATATACCAAAATGCTATATTTGGTCGCAATAATCAAGTGAAGCCATGCCACGCGGCACTTCGAACAAAAACACAATTTTAGTGGATTAAATACGGGTTTGGTCCACATAAGGCATTCTCAACGCCACGTGTGAGCATTTTCAACGCCACGTGTGAGCATTTTCAACGCCACGTGTGAGCATTTTCAACACCACGTGTGATACAAAGTGCGTGTAATATTACATGTAAGTCACTCATTATCCAGACATACCTATTTGGTGCTGGCACCTATCACCGACAAAGTCGTCCGCACAAGTACAATTATAGCCATAAACGAAGGGGATGCAAGACCCGTTGTTCTGGCACTTGTGGTAAGAACAATCAAACATAGTGCAGTTTTCTCCTAAAAAGAGGAAGAGGGAGAAATACGTTTATGCAGAACCATAGTATACAAAAAATTTCAATAAAATTACAGCTGGAGTGGCGCTTGGTGGCCCAGAAAGGTACGGAAGTGTTAAATCAGAGGCCATCAAAATGATTTAAACTTAATACAGGTTGAATTGCATATGATCATACCTCAGTGGAAGAATGGATCAAAACAGTGGGTTGCCAGCATGGGCATTTCAGCAGAAGGTGTTGCCATTACAAGTGTGCATGGAAACTGGCAATGGAGAGTCATGTGAATTCCTTCCACCATGCCCTGGTTAGGCGTTTCGGAACTTCAGCAACGTCTGGAGTATTCTGTCCAAGCAGCAGTTTAACCAACACATCGCTGGTGGAGGAGTTTAAAGTACGCCAAGTGTTGGCACTGATGTACAGTGAACACGAGCAGTCAGTGTTACGGTCGAAGGTAAGAAAAGTAGTGGTTACTGTAACACGCATAGTGGCAGTGAACAAACAAGGGTAAGGACCACTACCGCAGGCACAGTGGAGAACGCCAAATTTAAATGAGAGACGTACATGAGGCATGGTACGTGTGGCATGGTACGTGCAGTAACGTTTGTCGGTTTTGATAAAAGTAGAATCGACATGAGCTAAAGCAACTCAAACCTTATTTCTAATAACTGAACTGACAGAGGGCACAATCACATCCGTAAAACACTACAAACAGACAGGTAGCCTATTCGTAAATAACTATCTACACAAGCAAAATGTAAGAAAAATAAATCAATTAGCTTGACTGGGTGGCTAGGAAGAAGCGTTTGATTTGGCAGGTGAGTTAGAGAATGCAGGATATCGTACCAAGGTTCTCACAAAGGTCATTGTATGATGTCTGCCAAGTCCAACCAATATGGGTGTGGGAATTGTTGAAAGATCCAGCACTTATCGCGTTGTGAAAGACATCGACAAACTGAAAAGCATACTTTCACTATGCTTTACAGCGTTATCAGACGAGTCGTATACGTTGACCAAGCACTGAGAGTGGTAGCTGAGAATCAAGGAACGGAAAGTGCTGAAGGGATCCTAGTACCCATTTTATGCGGACAGGTTGTTCGGGAATAGACAAGAACACTTCCGAGACTTTAAATTAGGCGTCGATTTATACCGAAGGATAACCTCAAGAAAAACATATCAAACAGATAGAGTTGACAGTACCACGGGAAGAGCCGATAGAAGAGCATCAACAGGATGTGGGAAGAAAGTAAGCAAAGAAGCTGTGTCTTCGATGAAGGAGGCTGATCAGTGGGCTATTGTCGGGCGTTCAATATCATGGGGGTGACAGAAGGAAAAGGACACAGGGTTACAAGTGAGCTAACAGAGAAGGTGGAAGAACACGAATGAGCAGTGTTATAGAAACAGTAGAAGCAGGCATGCTGGTGCTGATGGTAGTGCAACAGTAACGTGCGTGGGATGAAAATGACATGCAGTCTTGGAGCGATGATCGAAAGCAGTCGGCGGCCTTCCAGAGGTCTCGACATTGTTCCGCGTATGAACCTCGAACTTCAGTTTCGGCCAATACTTGGAATAACGTCTCATGGGATATTACTTCATCTACGCCACTCTCGGTACGTTTGTGTATGTACTAATAATGAGTAACACAGGCGGAGTAAATGAATAAGTGGAAATATCACATACGGGATTATGGATAAGTACATTTTATCCAGCAACACCATAAATTCAAACTTTACTATACGGCTCGTTGAAACTTTAAAAACAAATTCTGAAGGAGAGTTGATTCACCAAGTGGATTCTACTGAAAGAAGGTATCCCGCTGAGTCTGTAATAAAAATTAAAAGATAATAAAAAACAAATGAAGGATCCACAGAGAAAGTGTCGTCGTCAGAAAAGACCCAATTTTGCCACTTCGGAAAATATAACACATTCGTTAAATCTACGTTGCATAAAGTGAAATCGCTACCAGTGATGGCCATATGAACTCAAAATCACACATCCTTGTCATGTACTTGTGTCTCAGGTTTCATCCAAATGTGTCAAAAACAAAAATGGCTAGTAAATGGTGCTACGCAAGTCAACTAGTTCCTAGAATCGCCTGGTGATCGCCTCTCCTTTCAACGGACAGGTAAAAGTGCTGATGGACCTCGGGCAGACCAACCTTGAACTTAATAGCTCACAGGATGTCTGTGTGGAATGTTTTCCAGACTGATTTCAACTCAAATATAAAACTGTACCATAAATACTCCCAGGTTTTACTTGCCTGCATATCTCTCTTTACACTCACAACGATATGAGTTTCTACCATCAACGCACAAACCATCGTTTTGGCAAGGCGCAGAAGCGCAGTCATCGATTTCTAAAAATACAATGTTCAATTTAAAAATACTCGTCCTTTTGGTTTCAGTAGCAGAATCAGTACCAAGAATGGAAAGATTATACTAAAATAGTAACGTTTCTGCATTTTCAGCTTCTTTAAAATCCGCCATTTTATTAATAAGCGCCAAATTTTAAAATTTAACTTCAAAAATTTCTAACTATATTTTGTTTATTTCGAATAAATCTTCCTTAGGTTGAAAGAGCAGCTTTTGAAACGAGTTCTGACTAAATTTGATAGCGTTAACGTTTGCTTTATGAAGTTTCTAAAAATAGCCAAAGGAGGGTGAAAAAACATCCAATCCATCTGAAAATGGGTACATGCCATCGCTTTTTTTAACAGAGAGCTATTAAGCAAATTTCATAAAAATCTGTCAAGGAACTTCAGAGAAACAAAGGAAAACAAAAAAAAATGAAATTGCCACTTTGGGACACAGCCTTCATTGGACCCGCCTGAAAGACGTCGTCATCTGTTGTTGACTTCATACAAATACAATTACTAAATTTAATAAAGATCCTACAGAGAGTTTAGGAGATGCAGCTATGGGCAAAAAAACAAAACAAAACAAAACAAAACAAAAAAACTACCACTAGGAGGCGCTACAATAGTCGATTGCGTTATTGTCAACCGTCCTCTTCACACTGAGAACATATACCATATACCAATTTTCAAAGTTATCCTCAGAATGGTTTGGTTGGTCCAGGGGTGGAGGCCAAAAAACAAGACTCGAAAACAGGAATAATGGCCACTAGGTGGTGCAAAAGCTCCTCGATTCCATCCCAAAGCAGGATGATAGCATCATCTCGCCAATAAAAGCCTATATTCCCAACTTTCTGATAATCCGTTGAGGACCTTTGAAGATACAGAGGTAAGCCTAAGAACTGAAAATTGCCACTACGTGGCGCACTGGTTGACAAATCCGTCCGAAAGTTGTTGTCATCCATTATTAACATCATGTAAATACACTGGCTAAATTTAGCAAAGATGCTGCAAACCGTTTAGGAGATACAAAACTGCCACCAGAAGGTGCCACAGTAGTCGAAGTCATTGGAAAATCATTGTCAGCTTCGTAGTAAGAGCATACATGCCAATTTTCACAATCATCCTTATTGCAGTTTGGTCGATAGAGGGGTGGACACCAAAAATCAGACTAATAACAGTAAAAATGGCCACTAGGTGGTGCAAACTACGTCAGATCCATCCAAAAATGGGAGGATAGCTTCATGTCACTAATAGGTGCCTATATTTCATATTTTATGAAAATGCGTTGAGACCTTTGAAGATACAGAGATAAAAATAAAAAACATAAATTGCCACTAGGGGGCACACCCGTAGTCAGATCCGTCAGAAAGTCGTCGTCAGCCAGTGTCAACATCATATAAATACTTGCAGAATCTAGTAAAGTTCCTCCAACGGTTTAGGAGATACAGCCATGGGTGCAAAAAGAGACAAAACTGCCACTGTGAGGCGTCACAGTAGTCGAAATCGTCGGAAAATCATCGTCAGCCGTCCTCTTCATAATAAAACATACATGCCAATTTCCACGATCATCTTTAGAGCGCCGGGGTTTGGTTGATAGAGGGGTGGACGCCAAAAAACAGACTCAAAAACTGCAAAAAAAGATCACTAGGTGGCGCAAACAACATCGAATCCATCCGAAAACAGGACGATAGTGTCATCTCACCAATTGATGCCTATATGCCAAATTTTATGAAAATATGTTTAGGACCTTTGAAGATATAGAGGTGAGCGTAAAAAAAATAAAATTGCCACTAGGAGGCACACCGGTAGTCGGATCCATCCGAAAGTTCGCTCATGCCGTCCCATCTATGACAGAAACATGTGCAAAATTTCATGAACGCACGTCAATGCGTTTTGGAGATAGAGCACTGGACGCCGGACGGACTGATGCCGGACGGATGGACGGAGATGACGGCATAATGCGTCCACATATAAATATGCGGGCACATAACAAAAGGGAAGCAGAAACAAATATCTTTAATTCCATAATGAAAGTCAAAAATGTTATCAGAGATGTAGTTGTAAATTTGCAAAACTAACGAGAAGCGTTATTTTTGGCTGAGGGTTGTTTAGCGATTTCATTTCAATGGTTGTGGGCTTGAAGCACATGCGACTTTACCCTACCGAGACATGCGGTGATGTTTTTGGCACCCGTTGTAATGGATGATGTTCCTAGTGGGCACTGTTTGCACTGTTCTTGGCCCATCGTGTCCTGGTATTGTCCGATAGGGCACCTACTACACGTAGGCTTAGTGTTGTTATAGTCGACATAATACCCAGCTGGGCAAGTGGCTGAAATGAATCGGCGCATTGACTATGATATTGATATAAAGAGGCTGACAGTGATGACATCGATGACATCCGTCACGACCGTTTCTGGTCAAGCTGACTTTAAACAATGTCAAAGTGATAACAGTGATCGTCGTGTTGTTCATATGCACAATCACGTTCACATACATAGAAAATTTAATAGTAAACCCTCTTGCGTCCAAAATTGGCCAAAACGCGAGATTGATGTCTCGCTGTTAACTGGCTTGGCGTAGACTCGCTTGAATTCACGAAATGTTCGTGTTTATCCCAAAGTATAAAGGTAGGCTATAGAGCAACTGTTGAATAGATTGTTGCAAAATCGCTTAAATTACCAATAAATATGTCTTCAATCATTGGAGGAAGGAGTACTCTTGCTATAAAAACACCTTATGGTTATATCAGTTGACGATTTCAGCGAAGGACAATTTATTCTGTACCTGTACATCGCAAGATAAACGCGGACAGTTAGTAAATTTGTGCATGCATGCGTCACAAGCGACACTGCTTCAAGAATTCAAGTGCATAAAATTCAACCAACACCGCTTTATATCGACAGGTGTAACACCACGTGACCCAACATTTTCCACAAGATAACAAGAGATACACTCCCAACTGTAATCACTATCATACTATTAATGATAATCAAGAATTTTGGGTATCTCGATATTTCATGTTTAATTATTTTTTTAGTTTTAATCATGACTCTTTAAGTTTCAAACTGACCTTACCATACCGTGGTAAGTGCAGATAATCATTCAAAAACTAAAGAGATTAATGGCCTAATTCATGCAAGCCTGTTTTGCTGAAAAAAATGCGGAATCTTTTAAGGTTACTATTTTGACAATTTAATNATCAGCAGATTGCTGGATTTTTCTCCCGTATGGTTGCCGCGTCTCGAATCCGAAATATTCATAATGTTGAAGATGGTGATGCTGCTGCTGCCCACGAGTTTGCCTCAAAGAATGACTTGGAGCTTGAAGTCATGAATGAGTTATCGTAAACTGTAGGAAATTATGATCATGTTTTAGTTGTTGTCTATTCTTATGATATTGTTGTGGTCATCATTATCGTAGGTAGGGGACTGGGGTCCACCCTGGGCGAAATTGGGAAACATGAAGGATGACGCAAATTCAGGGCTTCCATGCGGAGAGATTTGAGTGGTGGCCGTTTGGGGAAAATAATCCAAGCCACTGATGGTCAACATTGAAATCTTCTGTCACTTTTTACTTGTTTTTTTTGTTTTATGTTCAGTTTGAGACTCGTAAAGCATACTTTTTACACGATTGAATTATTGAAACTACTGAGATTTTTGTAGGAGACTGAGTGATTATCTAGTTTTGAGAAACGTCTATCTTAGACATATGTACTGAGCAAAATAAAAGAACTTTGTGTTTCAGTAGCTCTTGTTTTCTTCAAGCAAAATGCAGTTTTTGAAGTGTTGTGTAGAAATGCATCATACACTAAACCTAGCATACCTTCAAGAAACTGTGGTTTTGAGTCCGCTGCATGAACGAAATTTACACATTGTGAAACTTTAAGCTGGTAAGTCGCAACAACACCCAATTGCTTAAATACTGGTTTGGAAAGCCGGTACCTTGGATATCGCTGAAGGAATTATGTTTTCAATCGTAAACATCCGTACCTGTTATTTTTCTGAAATTGCAAATTCCATTGGCGCACTGCCACCATGCTCGACCGCTTTTGTGTAGTACATGAAGCATTGCGTGACACTTTGTATGTCCCTTTAACACGACACTTCTGCTCGTATCCACCGTCCTCTTTTCACTTATGATCTCGAAGATCTTGATTAGTTTTAGTATGAACTTTGCTAATAGTTTGAGAGGACTTTTTCAAGCGCATATACAGGGATTTGTTCAGGAGGTCTGAAAATGGACCAGCAAGCACTGCAGGCAGAGCGTGGGATTCTTAGTCAATTACGGTGTTTGAAATCTGACCAAGCAATGGGTAATGGGCACCCTTAATAAGAATAAAACCTGCTTCTCTGAAGTACGAGGTGGTGATGGGTTTGTATTATTAACTCACAAGTACATTAAACTTGACTTTTTTGATTTCTGTAATCCTATCACAAATTTTTATTTTTGCACCAACAAAACTGAAAATCCGAGAAAAAAAAAATCTCATATAGCTTCCCATGATCTCCTTCGTCACTGATGTAGCAAAACGAATGATATTTGTTCTATTTGGCATCTTGGTCGATAGATAATTGCACAATCGAGTAGCGCCTCCTAGAGTCTTTTAATCAAACTCACAGTCACAGATTGGCAGAAAATTGTGTAAGTGAGTTATGTAAAAAACTAACTGCACAAAAACTATGAAAGAGACAAGATTTTTCATTCTTGCGTTGGGCTGAACAAAGACAGCAGTAACAGATGGAAGTTAACTCAAGTTCCAAAAGAATCCGATATAGATTTGGTAGAGAGATAAAAATGCGTAAAAATGGCCTTGATAATAAGCAGTGAAAATGATATTTTTGTAGGCTAAAATGGGAGGACATAAAAAATCACTAAATCCATCAGAACTAGTTTTTCTTGTACGTTATTCTTTCTTCTTTCTGCTATATAGTTTTTTTTCAATAGCGTGAAGCGATGATGTGCTGTTGCTGATAAAAAGTCACCTACTTCCAAGTACTAGTATTTGCTATTTTTCAGAAAAAGTACAAAGTGGTCGTAAAAAGGGTTAAAAAAACTCGGAAACTCTTAAAAATTCAAGCTCAGGTTTCTTTTGACAAGGCCAGCTGATGTGCTAAGTTTCAAAAAAATTGGTGATTTTGCATATATAGCCCACCATCTGGTTTTTATATGGAATGGCTCTTAAGACCACTGGAGACAAGAATTGATGAACATAAGAGGTGTTGTAGAGAAGGTAATACCTCATCAGGTGTAGCAGAACACATGTGGTCGAAACAACACAACATCCAGTGGAATAACATCCGAATACTTGACAGTGAAACAGGTTGGACCAAGAGAAAGATCAAGGAAGCTATGTACATGAAAGTACAAGGCAATGTCTTCAGTCAGCCAATTAAACAACCAAGTGACATCTGGCTCAGTCTACTTAGGAAGGTTTAAGTATAATAAAATTCCCTCTAAGTAATTGGATGACTCCGTGGCGTAGTGGTTAAGGTGCTGGACTTGAATTATCTGTAGTTTCAGAATTATTGGGTACAAATCCTGCCTACACAAAAAATCACACCATGAGTGTACCACGTATCCGTGCTCGTTCTTCTAAGAACGGGGGAACACCTGACGATGGCCGGAGAAGAGACCGACCGAAACGTCATGACAGTGTATATAGACTAGAGGTCGGTGTAAATACACCAAGAGATTTTAATAATAGTTGTAATATGCCACCACCTCAGAGCGGTTTTAGGAAGTCACACTGGAGCTTGAGTGGAATTGGATATTTGTATAGTTACAATAATTTAGGTTTTGTCACTGACAGTTTTTAGTTGAGTGGCACTATAAATGTTTAACTTTTGATAGTTATTATAATGATGACGTGCAGTCAATTTTAACATCGAAAAAGCCTAATTCCGGGTTCATTTTTTGCAGGGTCACACGGGCTCCATAACTGGAAAGGTTTATAATATAGCAAAAGGAACTTGTCAGTAGGTGCATGTCATTGTTAGATTACCTCCTGTATAAGAGACTTTTCAATCCGTGTTTCCATTGCCCGCTTCTTGCGAGTGAGCGGTCCGCACATCACCACCACGTTTTCCGCAGTGCAGTTGTTGGCAGGATCGTCACAGTGGTTAGCCATAATATCTTTTAAGTAATCAATGAAAGTGGATTTAATCTTGGCCAAAGTTGATGAATCACCACACTTGCCTTTGTAGTACAATCTGCTATCGAGTTTAAGCGCACCTGGCCGGCGCGTTTCTGAAAATTACAACAAAAATATTGGTGTACCTTAAACTCTTAAACTGTATTTTCATGAGGGAGGGAGAGATGGACGGATTTACAGGCGGGCAGGTAGGTAGGCGG
>NMRA01000086.1:614432-630495 GCA_002633005.1 Phoronis australis
CAACACACTAAACAATCCCTAAATCCAACGTAGTTGAGTTCTCTACTAACCTATCTTGCCGCAGAATACTCGCCGATGGAAAGTGGTGGCGACAATTGTTGAAAAACAGCACAAAACAAAAGTAGAATAGAACAGATTCGCACGGTAAAGTCAACGCAAAACCAAGTGGCGGGAAACGCTTGCCTCCTAAAACGTCACTTCCGGAGTAGCGGACGAGTAATTTATAAAATTACGAAAAGCTGTAATTAAATGGAAAATATGTCTAGGATAACCAACCAACCTTATTTTAGCTCAAAATGACATGGAAAAAGGTTGCCTTCGCCTTTAACGACAACCAAAGAAAGGGAGTTGGAATTCTTCGCCAAAGTCAACTAAACTTCATCGAATATATGTATAGAAGTAGAAAGGAACAATGATGAAAGTAAGCGCTATTTTAAATGATAGTTTTAAGTGTGGAATGTATTTTTGACGAGGTGAAAACTCAAAATCGGTGATCCAATTTGGGTTACCACCCGTTTAAAATACACGTAACGAAATGCGTACAGAAAGTGAATGGAAGTATTGTAGCCCCTAAATGGCCAACCAAGGGAGCTACGTGTTGCCTAGTGTACAGCTAACGGGAGGCTGCGCGCTCTAACGACCAAACCGTAGGAACTGAACTAGTTTTGTGCAGGCTTCAGCCTTCTGCACGCGATTGAGTAAAATAGGACAAGCTATTGTTAATTGGCTTATGTACATGTGTATTAAGTGACTTACCCCAGCATTCTGGAAGTGCAATGCTTCCCTCCCACTCTCCTCCAGCACCGCACGTGCGGGTAATGCGAGAACGATGACTTACAGGAATGACATAACCAGAATCACACGTGTATGTGCACACATTACCATACGCGTTGCCAGAACAGTTCACGTTCCCGTGCGCAATACCAGGAAGGCTTTGGTTACATTTCACCACTAAAGAATACAAAACAGCACAGTAGTATCTACATGAAGCTTCGTTTGCAGTTTTGTGCACCATATTAAAATTACACGTAATTTATAAGGTCATCATCTCACTTCATTTTGACATCTAGACATGAGTAGGCATCAGAACAACTTTTACCCTTACCAATCAGAGGCTCTCGGGAATGGGGGTACTCTTTTCAAAGGTGCCTGGAATTTTAGATAGTGAGCCCCAGCACGATATTTACCAGGACGATATTCGGACAGGTCACATTTGTTACCTTTCCGGTTCCCCAAAGTGAGCCCAAGCATACCTTCGACAGAAGAGTTATAGTACATGGAATATGTTTATTAGATAGACCGTGTTGCGCGTTCCCTTCAGTAATTGCAAATATATTCCTAAAAATAATCGAAAAATTAAAACTTCATCTAAAACAACTGGCTGATGACCTGAAGACAGACTTCAAAAGTGAATAAAACCTTGTTTATGACTTGCACTGGCTATCAACAAATCATTTTGGGATACACTACAAATCCTTACAATTTATGTATAAGTAAGAATTATTAGTCTCCATACTTGTCACATATTGGAAATATCACATGACCTATAGTTAAGCCTGAAAAGGTCACTCCCGATCGGGGTTCGAACCTGGGACTTCTACTCACCGTGCAGACGCTGTGGTCCACTGAGCTATCATGACCACCGTTCAAAGACCAATAATTTTTACTTATGCGATATCAACATTCTGATTTATAACAACACAATTATATACTACTAATTGTGGTTTATGGTAACCTTGAAAAATTTCGGAACACAGTTGTACATTCCCGGTAAATGCTTTTTCAGTCTGGTAACAATGGCACCAACCCTGAATGCTTTACCATTCTCAGTTTCATTTGCAAAATGTAGATAAGCTAGTATATAACCACTGCAAACGATCCAAATTTTCAGTACAATTGCAAGAAAACTCTCCGTATTATCCCAGTACGGAGACTTGTTTTTGAGACTGCTTTGTACTTTTTGATATTCCTTAAGTGCTTTATAGCCGACAAGATGGGTTAGCTACAAAGTTTATCAAATGTGGTTCATAGGGTGATACACGACCAATAAAATGCAGACCTTAAGCCATTCAGGAATGTTCATGATATTAAAGTTAAACAGTCAACGTCCCATCACAGGAGGTGGGAGGTCTCCGACATTCTAGGATATCAAAAAGATATTACAGCAGACCAGTTTTAACTTTAAAATCATGATACACGAACTTTTCAAATTTAATCACTACAGTATGACTGCAGTGCGAGACAGTTTTCATGAGCATCGATTGTTATGAATAAAGATGACAAGTGGTAGTGGTGGAAAGAAATAATTATAGCTTATGATTTTGTACTTAAAGGGTAGGCCTAGCTACCATTGGGACACTGAACACGTACCAACTGCGGAAGACTTGTCAAAAAACCTCCATCCAAAGATACCAATCGAATCTACTGTATATCCAAAACTAATTTACATACCACTGCAACCAATATCCTCGCTCCATTGTCCATTTGAGCAATTCGTGGGATTTGCTCCAATTCTGTTGTATCCAGTATTGCAGCTATAGTAGCACTGACTTCCGGTGACGTCATCACAGTCATCAAGTTGTCCGTTTGCTGGACTTGTCTTAGCTGTGCATTTAAGTACTAGAAGAAAATTTTGATCCACGTTTTGTAAAAATACAGAAAATTTCACGTGGTCGGTTGCCCAAACCTTTTAAATTTTGGTCACACTAAGCTAAGATTTCATGAACAGTCTGACCATAAGCACCAGCTTCCGATGCCCATGTCTGTCTATTTAAACTTCCGCTCCATTCCTGTACCGTTGTGAAGAATTCAGTTACGTGCAGTGTGCGCTACAGAAATGCTTGCAATAAATTCAGAATGAATATAGTAACAATTAAAAACTCGAAAGCGTTCACAAATGGTTGTAAAAGTCAGAAATATTCATCAGTGCCATTCAAATCACTGACTTCTGATTGTCTATAAGTGATACTATGAGTTTGACATGCAACATGGTCTGACTGTGGATTAAACTAACGTGAATGTCACTAAGGACGACTCCATGCAGGTTACTTACAAGTAACTGTCACTGTAAATTCACAGGTCGCATATCTGCCAATCTCATGGTCTGTGCCGCTGCAGAGTACAATGTTGGCACCCAGTCCAAAAGTTGCATTTTGTGGCTGATTGCACACAGTTTCTATCAGTTCAGAGTTCTCCGCTCTCTTGAACGTGGGATACGAGATGAAGACTTCAGTTTCTTTAGATTCTGTGAGAACTTCGAAATCTTTCAAACAGCCAGTCATGAAGGGCGGCTTGTCAGCTACAATATACTTAGAACAATTACTTTCCTCGATACATGATGTCTCAACTTAAGTGCCCGCTCTGTAGGAGATGCTCATATAACAACCAATGTTTTGTTAAATACATTGTTTTAAGCAATTTGCACGGTTCATCTGCTAACTTAAACATTTTTTTCCAATTGATAGACGAAGAGATTTACAGTTTAAATACATTACCATGATTAATCAACCCGAATTGCTGTCGAACGAATTGGTAAGTAAAGTTTTAAACAATGCACGCGAACCAAGGCGATAAAGCATCAATGAAGGGATTTTCCACCGTTCAACTCCACACCATTTTCTTAAAATGCACATTTTATCTTGTCACGTGAACAAAACGTCACTAATCCTCAACCAGGTCAACTGGGGTCACTATCATCAGTCTTACATGTAAGTGCTAACCCTGAAAATGGTCATCATTGTGTCGTGTGATTATAGAAAGCCAAAGCGGAATAAATTCCAGGACACAAACTTTCAGTTTAAGAATTAAAAACAGATCAAAACATTATCTTTGCTCTGCAGGACGAAACAAAAAAGAACAAAAAAACAGAATTTTCACTTAAGAATTAAAAACAGTCCAAAGCATTATTTTAATTCCTAAGACCAAAAAACAACCCAAGAAAAGAATTTCAGGACCGTAAATTTATGACGTCGGGACCGAAAATTTATCACGTCAACATCGAAAATTTAACATGTCAGGCACAAAAATTTAACACGTCAGGAAAACTTCACGCCAGAAAATTTTCATACTAGATCAGTAACCATCCACAAGCACGTGACCTCTCACAGAGACAACGTCGGCACTAGATACACAAGGGCTAAGCGTTCAACAATGTCTCGTCGATGACAGTCACATTATCATGACAATGAGGTTGAATTTCTGATGTCTCTTCCACGTTTTACAACAGAAGCTAATGTACACTTGGACACTCATGGGCGGCGCACCATAAGGGGCGGGGGGGGAGCTATAGCCCCACTTTTTTCAGTGCTGCGCCGCCCATGCACTAGACTCGACTGATCGCCGTAGCTCCGTCCCTTCTAAGATACATCAGATCGGCGGCACAATGCAATGTTGTGCTTTTTTCAACTTATCGTTGTAGTTCAAATGACTAGTACAGTCTAATGCGCTAATGACAAAAATGTTTATTGCTTAAGTACAATGATTGGCAATGTCTGAATTTGATAAGATGAGCAAATATCTAGTCTGAAGGCAAAATACTCCTTTGTAGGGGTATAACTGAAGTAAAAAACATGATCTTTCGAAAGTTACGTGGATCACAGAACCAGGAGTGCGTTCCACAGACTCAAGTATTTTGTGAAACAGATACATCAAGCAAGAACACTCAAACTCACAGGAGTAAAAGGCAAGTTTTTCGCGAGTGTGTTCGAGACCTCACCTAGCTTACCATAGCAAAATGGTGTCCTTCAAAGGGATTAGTCAATGAGGTTGGGATTCAAATTATGAGATGTAACTCACTGTTTCAATGCCGTAAGGACAACTTATCGCTACAAGTGCAACCCGCGGAGTGTACTGAGTCTACGAAACGCACCCTTCCCCATTTCCCTACCTCTACGAAAGATTATTGGGACAGGGCCATTACAGTTTTAAGATAGAAAGATCGGATTGGTGCTCGGTTTTCAGTGTTTTATATGAATTATGAAACATGAACCTTCCCCTGCGAAATGTTACCATGGTTGACCATGGTTAAGCACAGTAAAGCACAGTCAACCATGGTTCAACCATGGTTAAACCAAGGTTGACCGTGCTTGACCAAGCTTCAGACCATGGTCAACCACAGTCAAACCATTGTCAACCATGGTTACCTTTTCCAGAAATGGCCAACCATGGTTGACTATGCTTCTGACCATGGTCAACCATGGTCAAACCACTGTCAAACCACGGTCAACCATGGTTGCCCATTTCTAAAATGGCCAACCATGGTTGACTATGCTTCTGACCATAGTCAACCATTGTCGAACCACTGTCAAACCACGGTCAACCATGGTTGCCCATTCCTAAAATGGACAACCATGGTTGACTGGGCATCTGACCATGGTCAACTATGGTCAAACCATAGTCAACCATTGTTGCCTTGGTCCATTAGAGGCAATCATGGTTAACTATGCTTTCAACCATGGTCAACCATGCTCAGAAATATGCATGGTCAACCGCGATCGCTTTTCCCAGTGAGGAACAACCATGGCTGACCATGCTTTGCCTATGGTCAAACTCATCCCAACTAGCAGGTCTTGTTTACGAGATCAGGTTACACATATGACACTCTTGAACAGAGAGTAGTCAAATAGTTTGTGTCTNGTTCCACAGACTCAAGTATTTTGCGAAACAGATACATCACGCAAGAACACTCAAACTCACAGGAGCGAAAGGCAAGTTTTCGCGAGTGTGTTCGAGACCTCACCTAGCTTACCATAGCAAAATGGCGTCCTTCAAAGGGATTAGTCAATGACGTTGGGATTCGAATTATGAGATGCAACTCAATGTTTCAATTCCGTAAGCACAACTTAACGCCACAAGTGCACCCCGCAGAGTGTACTGAGTCTACGAAACGCACCCTTCCCCGTTTCCCTACCTCTACGAAAGATTATTGGGACAGGGCCACTAAAGTTTAAAACAGAAAGATTGGATTGGTGCTCGGTTTTCAGTGTTTTATATGAATTATAAAACTTGAACTTTTTGCACCTCTGGCGCCAGCGAATGTAGCGCGCGCTACATTCGCTGCAGCATTACTTGCCTTATACACGCCATAGAACCAGAGTGAAACCGGTACGAGCTCTTGCAGTCAACTTTCTGCTCAGTGATAAACTGAGTCACAGGGTTTGACATGTTCATTATCTTAAAGTGTCGTTGGGAATTAAACCCTTACCCCAGCATTTGGGTCCTGTTTTGGGACTCCAGTGAGTATCAGCCATGCAGCGAAGAATCGTCTGGTTGGAGAAGCTGTTAGGTACCTTGTAGCCATAGTCACAGTGATAAGGACATGAGGAGCCATATGTCCAAGTGGAACAGTTGGTGGCGCCATTGACTATCTGCGGTGGCTCCGTGCACGATTTTACTATACAAGAAAACACAGATTATGTAATTATGTCAACATTTCTGTCGAAAGCAATGAGATGATAGTTATGCGCAAAAAAAATCTTAAATGTGCTAATTTACATATCCATTTTGAGACATTATCAAGTAATATCAGACACTAGAAGACGAACAAAATTCATGTTTTGATGATAAGGCTGTACAAACCCACATTTAAGTGATGTACGTGCCGGGTCAGAAACGGTGTGTACAGACAACACACAATGACAAGAACAACGTAATGTGCTGAAACGCACCCACGTCTACAATGCAAACAGGGGTGTTGATTAGTATCACGTGATGCCAAAAAAGGCAGAAGCATATTTTTTCGAGTCTGTTTTTTAATGGAGTAGGTGATGCGGTACTTTTTCAGTTGCCCACTTTTTCAAAAAAAAACATTCACCCGAAACTATAGCAAAAATGATGCTATATATATTTTTACTCATCGCCTGGCAAATCGTGGCGTTTCAAACCTTGCCTAGCCTTGTTTATGTGCCTTTGTGTAACATTTTATAAAAAACATGATGAGAGCTTGACTGAAATTGGTGTGGGCGAGCGTTTAGTATGTAGCCAGCGAGTGCAGGTCGGAGAAGAGACAATAACCAACAATGCTTTTTTGGAAAAATACACAAAAAAGGCCACGAGGGGGTACAACATAAGTCAAATCCGTCAAAAGCAAGGCAAATGCTGTCATCTTCTAACTCTACAAATTTCGTTATCTTCTATACAGGAACTTTTTATATAAAGAGCCATATATGTACTTATCGTAAAAAGTCTAAATTGCCACTAGAGAATGATACAGTAGTGGGATTCGCCCCAAAATCGTCAAACATAATCTTCAACTGAAAAACATATGCTACATTTTCCACGAAGGAACTTGGTAGATATAGTGGAATTCACAAAGAAAACTTAAATTGCCCAGTGGTTTGACCAGTCCGAAACTCAATGTCAATCGTGCTCGTTTCACTAAGCACGCATCTGTGAAATTTTACGATCTTTTGAGAGTAGCAAACATAGAGGCAGAACAAAAGAAACAGACAAAAAAGAAAGACCCACAATTCATAGAATCTGACAGGAAATCGTCACTTCCATGATAGAAACCTATGTAACAAATTTCATGAAAATCTGTCCAGACAAACGTGAAAAAATACACTGCCGTTAGGGACCACAGCGGTAGTCGAATCAGTCCTAAATTCATTCGTGCCGCAACATTAATAATAGTAACAAAATATTGAAACAAGTCTGCAAAATTTCATGGAGGTCTACCAAGAGTGGCAAAGCAACTGACGCCGTGAGTCTGGCGGACGTCGGACAGACTCGGTGACGGCATAACGCCACACACATATTCTGGGTGCACAAAAGTAACTTTTCACACTGTGAAGTCAATGAATGTAGAACGTACTTTTACAGTGAGGTATCACATTCCAATCCCCGGTTTCATTGCAAGATATCTGCGACACAGTCGCAAGGTCGTAGCCATCGTTGCAACTGTACGTGCACACGGATTCGTAGGTATTTTGGCAGGAGTCAACAAGTTTACCGTTATCCGGAGGAATCAACGGTTCGCAGACGATGTCTGTCGAGAAAAAAAGAAATTAATTGTTACAAAATATTCATGCAACTGAAGAAAATCATTAAATGTTACCTGGCTGACTACGATTCCAGACCACTGGTAAATAACCAAGTAGGTTTTCTATTTTGAAAACATATGTAGGCTCCCTATTCTTACAAATAAAATTTAACGGGTGGATACTGGCATAGCTACGGGGGCCAAAGGGGGCTATGGCCCATCCATTCACCCGAAACTCAATTAGTTCAGCGTTCCCCCCCCACTGTTAGCATAGCACCACCCCAGGTTGCCCCTCTCCCCCATGTCGTGAACACATCCACTAAAACAAGAAACTGTAGGAACACCGCATTTATCCACCTTCACTCTTATCAGGCTTCTATTGTGAGTCAGCATGCGTGAATAATTGGCTGATAAGCCACCTCTGGAACTACTTTGGGCTGAATGGATGACCAGGCCATAAAATGATAATTAGCCAAGACCAGTTACTATAATGCAACAAAGAACAAGTAATAATGTCTTGCATCACCTAGCCTTGGTGGAAAGCTGNGGCCCAAAAATCCATCGATATGGGCGCTTTTTTGCACATGGTTCTTAGCAAACTATAGTAGACCTCTTGGTCAAAGAGCGCTGCAAGTGGTCATTTTCTCCAAATTTCACAATACTTACAATCCACAGTGATGTTGAACGCACAAAATGAAGATCGCCGTAGTTCACCATCTGTTGCTGAACAGTTCACTTGGATTACTCCAGCATCCAGTTGTATGTTGTTGCTGTGAGAACACGTTGTAGTTAGCACTTCTTCCCTGGCCTTAAAGATGGCGCTGGGAACATCGACGTTAACGGGCAACGAGCCTGTTTTGATCATTATGTCGCTAGGACAGTAGAAAATTTTCGGATCTTCGTCAACTGAAAATGAGATAATTTGAACAACTAATCAATGCAGAAGAAAATTCGAGAAGCAGGAAGAGTCGAAATCTTCGATAACGATGATTTTAATCCCTACAAGTCAAGTCGGGTATTTTCTGCTCTTTGTGCTGCTATTGCAAATTCGAGGACGATGACTGGCCAGAGAATCTTGAGCTAAATCTGTTAAGTTTCGTATTTGCGTTAAGGTTATGCAAGATCACAAAACATTTGCAACAACAAATTTCAGAAAAGGCTGATCGAATATAGCTTAAGAAATTCTATGTTCCTACCGTAACACTGTGGCAATTTGCCGGTCGACCATCTAAGAGCCCCTGTGCAGACCGATCTGTGATAATCCTCGAAGCTGCGTGGAATGGCGTAACCATCGTTGCACACGTGCTTGCACGTGCTACCATAGGTAACGTCGGAACAATTCACTCTTGCGTTGGAAACACTGGGCGGTAACCCAGGGCATTTGCCGACTGCAAAAATTCAACACGGGCAGTGGAAGCCTTGGACTATGTAACCCGTTGACGGTACCTCCAGTCATGTGTTTGAAAACTCTTAAGAAGTAGCTTACAAGGTTTTGATTTGTGCTCCTTAAACAATCCTATATCCAGGGCAAACCACTCGACCTCTGTAAGTGCGACTAATGACCTTATGATGCTGACAATGTTGATCAGTTGATGTCTAGCAAAAGGACCTCTACAGTAAGCATGGGCGGAGCTATAGTCCTCCCCTCACGCAATCCCCTATGGTGCGCCGCCCATGGTAAATCATGAAACAAATGGTAAGAGTAAACGATGATCTATAAACCTGTGCCTTCTGTGGAAAGCCAATGTTTGACTTAGGCCACTCGCTTTTATAAAATGATTTCTGGGCTTTGGAAGTTATAGATCGTTGGTGCTTCGTAACAGGCCTTAATTGTGACAGCGTATTGGTTTTTTTGTCACAAAGCATTATCGCCGCCTGGGGAATACCTGGCAATTTAATTCTAACTACTATCAATTAAAACAGTATGTACAGTGCCCAACAGGGAATGTGTACTGTACAGTGTAATCAACTTGCGCGTGTATTTGAGTGATCGAATCCAAACATCAAATCAAAAAAATAGAATGGAATTGGAATCGGGACTAAGGTGTATCGGTATGTGACTATGAAAATGGAGATTTTTCATCAAACAGCGAGAAATGGCCGCCAGACGAAGACGCCGCTTGGTCATGAATGTATGCAATCAAGGAGTGAATTTACTAACGCGTTATGATAATGGAGTTAAGTATCCAATTTAAAATTCAGAATCAAATATTGAATAGTCAATTGAAAGCAAAATTTACTGTTACAGCTTTACAATCATATTTGTGTTTGCAATGGGTCCCATAGGGACTTGGCAATAAAATGCAAATTTCTCTTAGAACAGTGAGTAAATGCGAAAATAGCACGTAGTTAGGAATTTTTGTCACCAGTGCATGAATACTGGGAGTTTGCTTTGACTGACGTAGAATCGGTAGAACCCGGTGCACTGCTTCGACTGACCTAGGACCAATTGTACATTACTCCCCGGATTGACTGACAAGTTAAATCTTGTGCCTTACTTTCACAATGAGGAACAACACTCCAGTTTCCGTCTACTTGGCACGTGACGCGAATATCCGTAGTAGAAAGGTAACCCTCGTTACACACATATTTGCACGTCGACCTGTATCCGTTAGGGCATTCCCCGTCAATTCGACCATTCACAGGTGGTTTCAAAGGCGTGCACGTGACATCTGTTGAAGAGACATTTCGTTGTTACGGACTGGTGAAAAAGTAAAGACTTATTTCACACTTTTAGGGCAATGAAAAGAACAAGTAGACAATGAAACATACATCATACTCAGGGGCGGATCCAGAATTTTGAGTTAGGGGGGGCCAATGCACAGGATAAGCAGACTCTCGGCAGATGCGCGCCCAGCCTAAAGTGTAGGGGTGCAGGGGTCTCGAATTTTGGGTTTGCGAACCTGTTGACTGAAAAAAACGATAAATGGGGTTGGTTCAGGGCCTATGCATTCAGCCCCCGAGCCCCCCTGGTTGCGCATGTGCTAGTCAGTAATTCGCACCCCAACTGCCAAATGGTATCTGGGGTACAGTTTTAGGGGGGGCCATGGGCCACNNCCCCCCCTAAATCCGCCACTGATACTCTAAAATGTGATATATAGCCTACAGCGGCAGAAAAATGGCTTCTTTTGAGAACTGTAGCTTGACTCAAAGGTTTGTACATTCTAAATAAATAAAACCGAGAAATTAATATTTGAAGTCTTGTTTCGAACTCCAAGGTCATTTCCCAAGAATAAATGAAAAGGAAATCTCTTTCTGTTGGTTTAATTGCTTATTCTGACGTATACTTCCGGACTTATTGTCAACTGAACTAGAGCTGTAGTATCACGTGCTTTCATCTCTGAAGTGCTTTAAGCACTTTTCCTTGCTCATTCTCCGTAAATCGTTGATGTGCAGTGTATGTATATGCAAATTTCTTTCATTTTGTGCTTGTTTATCCAGTCGTGTATTCAGCTAATCACATAGACAGTGCTTCACAAACGGTCGTCATACCAAATACCTTCTACACACCCAGCCGTGGGCCAAAGATTTTTGGTAACTCACATTGGCTAAACAATCAAAGTCAAGTAGCTAATTTATACACCTTTGGAGGTATCTGATTTCTTTAAAGTCCTTCTCTCGCGCGTTGTTAACCCTTATTACATGGTTAGAAGATGTTATAAGGATCCAAGAAGTACCTACCCCATAACTAATACACGATCCGTACTCGAAAAAAGTTTAAATGAACGCGCCACTCACGATTCGCACCCGAAGAAACACCGCCATTTTGAACTTGCCGCGAACCCGGAAGTACAATTCATTCAGGAACCCAGGCCGAGAAAACGCCGTCAGTGCGACTGGAGCAGTGCCTGTACTGTTACCAGCCAGCAAACGGGGATAAAAAAATCGACAGCGCGCCTTAATTTTGATAAAATCAAACTACGGACAATTTTATGGAATTTGCTGAAGAAATGTGGCGAATAAATTTTGACAGAAATTATTTTGCCAGACTCGGGACCGCAGCCTATCGGACCCGGTGCGGATCGAGACCAGACACTGGCGAACGGTAAATGCATGCGGTTGCAAGCTGTTTTGTCGAAGTAAAATGGTCAAATGATAAATGCTGCATATATTCAAGGGTAGTTTCAGACACTTGCATGAAATTACGGGCTGGTTAGTCCTGTGTCACACTGCCGCGGCAGACCTTAGTTAGCCTCAGTCACCAGCTACCAGTGAAGACTATAGTCAAAATACAGCTTGTTAGTAGGCCTATACAGCTTTGCGCCAAGACTACCCTTAGGCCTAACTGGTCGCTGGCCACAAACACAAAAAACACGAAAATTGAACAAAGTTTCTTTTTTGTAGCAACGTTTGTCAAAATGTATCAACGTTAAATCTTCACAAATTACAAAGTAGCCGATTGAACATGCCTTTCAGTTCAGCAAAAGTCGACATTGTAGGTGCCGCCAGAAATGAGACGAAGTCCAACGGGAATTGTGAGCACATTTATCACTTAATGAGTAACAACTGCGAGGCTGAAATTTGGTGAGCACTGCTAAATCGTGCAGAATAGTAAGTAAAGATATGTCTAACTAAATTTCACCGTAATCTGTTGGCGAAAACAATTTACACAAAGTTTTAAACTCGTAACTCATCCCGCTGTCCTCCAATATGGCCGACGCGATCCAAACAAAGTGACCCAAATTTCGCCACAAAACTTGCAATAACGTTACAGTGCTTGCCCCGATTTTGATACTTTTTCGATTTTTACTGAGTAGAATGTACTACCTTTCCGATGATAGCAAAGTACTTTTTCAAAACGAGGAAAAAATAAAACCAAAAAAAAAAATTGGTTCGACCCATATTGGTTCCTAGGTTCGACCGGCCTACGTAAGGAACTATAAAGAAAAATGTTATTTTAGCATACTAAGTACGCGTAACATTCCAAAAAATCAATGACCACTAACTACAAACTATAAATACACTACATATGCAAACGAATTACGATATATTACTAATAAAACAAAATAATGAAGACTTTTCGAGCAAGCCATATCACATTCAGTTACAAGGAAAAAATGGCGGCGTTCAGGACAAGTTCCTGAACTGATGAGCCGGAAATGTGGGTACGGAAATAACCGATGACAACCGGTAATCATACGCTCAGAGAGAAGGGTCAAATACTGTTAAAAAATCACTTTTGGCAAGAAAGGCGAAAAGAATATAAGGAAAGGGTGTCGAAAATAAGAATTTATGTAGTAAGTATTTTCGGATACTGGAACCACATGGGCAGTTTGAGAGAAGGACTTTAATTCCTCCCAACTGGCACAAATAATTTCATAATTAAAATTTATTTTCCGAAAATTTATGCTCCGTGCTTTTATCAGCGACGAGCACTTTCTCTTAGTACTTCTCCGTCACACGTTCATTGGTCTGCCTTGTGAATATCACAAGCATCAAAAATCAACTTTCGCAACCAATATTTGTGGGACAAAGATGGCAGATTGTCGTTGTGTTCACGTCTTCTCTTGTCCTGATTGGTTGAAAGTTAGCTTGACAGAACTGTCGGAACTGCCCATTATATTCGATTTGCATTGGAAACCAATTGGCCCATGCACTGTCACCAACTAAAGAGAGTTCGAAAAAGTATGCATGAAAAGTGTCAGCCAACAGCTCTCTCGTGTATTCAATGAATTCTTCCTACAAGATTGGCTGCTGACAAACTATTAAATATGTGTATAATTATGTGTATGCGTCTATGTATAGTAATAGCGCCTATACGGTATAGTTTGGTAGCAGACTTTCATTAACACAAACTTTATTAAAACATGATTGTACTTTCTGTTACACACGCAGCGTGATGTGGACTCGCTCGCACTCTCTAAAATTTCCGATCTTACCGGCCGGTGTGTAGTTGTAAAGCACATTGCAATATTAAAACAGTAACTATATTTCGAGTAAAGCACATGTCTCGGCACTTGCCAAGGTAAAATGAACGTGGTAGAAGAATCGAAATGAAGACAGCAGGTAGAAGTGCATGCATACAAGCAGAGCGTGTGAAAGTAACACACACTAGGAAGCCCACAAGCCTAACGGAACATAGCCAGCGTGCGGTTAACACCTGTGAGCTGCTCATTCAACACAGGTTTTCCATGACTGACAACAATCACAATATTGTGCTTCCAGTTGAATACTAGCAGTTGGGACTATGGCTACACCATTCCTTATTGGCTACTTAAACGTTCAGTTTGACCACATATGTCGGGAAATGCGAAGGAAAAGCGTCCGAACAATTTAGACAATTACTGAGGTTTACAACAGATGCTAAGCTTGCGGAAACGTGACGGTGAAATTTTGGGAGCGCGTCACTTTCAGTATACTCAATCCAGCGCCCCTATGATTTGAGTTGAAAGGGTGGCATGCAGCGATAATAGTGGTATGGGTAAAAAGGTTCGCCGAAAAGCATCAATCGTTCTGCAGACCCACAAACATATATGTTCTGTTTTTCTTTTTTTGTTATCGTTTTTATGCCTGCTTCGCGTAAATTTAAACAGACGAACAAAATGGGTGGAGCCAATAACTGTCGGAAATGGATCTTATGATTGAAATCAATTCGAGCAGGGTGGGTCAAGCAGTCATTATTTACAAAATAACACGATAATACATACGGTCGATAGTCACATTATACGTGCACGTTGACATTCTCCCGATCTCCTCGTCTGTGGCGCTGCAAACCACAATGTTTGTAGGCGAATGAAGAAGCTCCGCTGACTGGTGAGAACATTGGAGATTTAAGGTCTGTCCTCTCGCCGTAATGATCGGTCTGGGAAGGTCTACTCTCACAGGCAAAGTTCCGGTTTTAACGGTAAAGTTATCAGGACAGAGAGTAACTGTCGGGGCTTCGTTCACTGAAAAAGGAATGGTCACTACAATTCACGAATACATAATGATCTGTGTCCCTGAAAAACTCAATGGATTTACAAAATCATAGATTTGGTGAATTAATTGTAACACGCTTGAACGACATGGCAACGGACATGCTCTGTATAATACAATTTTAATGACCAAAGTCACATTCTCCTTTGATAGTCATTGTTGCTATATCGTGATGATGATCGTTATTATTATTTTTGAGCGCAACATTGTCTTTGGAGAGGAGCGGGTTAAAGATGACATAATTTTCGTTACTTGTGCTATTTGCAGTTTCCTGTTTTGTTTAGATGCTGCATATTAATAACCAAATTTCTACGTGTGCTAGTTATCATGCTAAACATTCCCACTAAATAAGATTGGTCCTAACCCCAATGGTCAAGGTAAACGGTGGGGTTTGGAAAATTGAACTAGACTGTATTTATCCACCTTGGCTGAGTCGCGCTCGGCTCACGATCAAAGGGATGCCGCCAAGCTGCTCTATTCATCGAGTCACGAGCGAGGCAATGACCATCGCCTCTGTTGGTCCGGCGATGGTCATTGCCTAGAGCGAGGATAATTGGCTTCGCTCATGCGGATCTGATCAGCTGATTACAATCTAGCTGGCGGACTGCACTTTTTATGGAGAGAGTTTTACGTAGTTTTTACTGTAATATTTCAAAAGAGGAGCGAAAACAAATATGAGTACAACTTTGAATTTTTCAAATCGGCCTAGGATAAGAGATTTTGCAACACAGCAACACTCACGATTACTTTCATTCGGCGCGTACGAATACAAAAATATAGGACCCAAGTTATTTAGATTTTGGAACACATGCATTGCAATATTCAAAATACGTCTATTATTAATCTTACAAGCTGTAAAACGTCGTTGTTTAATTTCATTGTGCTCATTCATTGTCATCCGTCAAATCGGCAATTTTCCGAGATGTGATCTGCGGCGTGCGCGTATGTACAAAACACGTGATTGTTATGTTTTTGAAATACAAAAATTAAGAAACTTTAGCAGGCCGTTATTATTGACAGGGACACGATAAAACGAATTTGGATTTTGACTATAGTCTTGATACAGCGAGCTGGCTGACCACTGCGTCAGTGTCTCCGTTAGACCCAGAAATTTCACACAGCCCGGGTAGTTCACCTCGTCCCCAACATGTAGATCGAGCCTTGGACTAT
>NMRA01000086.1:630529-675270 GCA_002633005.1 Phoronis australis
CCTCCCCGTGAAATGAATTTTTCTAAGCGTTTATTAGAGCCAATACAGTATACATCTTTCCACCAAGGCTAGGTGATGCTACGACATTATTCTTTGTTGCATTAGTAACTGGTCTTGGCTAATTATCATTTTATGGCCTGGTCATCCATTCAGCCAAAAGTAGTTCTAGAGGTGGCTTATCAGCCAATTATTCACCCATGCTGACTCACAATAGAAGCCTGATAAGAGTGAAGGTGGATAAATGCGATGTTCCTACAGTTTCTTGTGGTTGTGGATGTGTTCACGACATGTTCGGTTTTGATTTACTTATTTCGAAATCGTTATTTGTAATTCCTTTGTTTCAATTGATCTATTACTATTACGTTTACATAAGTTAGGCATAGGCCTACTTCAAAGTTCAGAGAAAAAATCATGAACAATAGCGACAGCAAGTATACCCTAGCTCTAATTTCTTCGCTGTAGATTATGACATTTTATACAGGACCATCAGCAGTGCGTATACAAAGCTATAAAGCAAATAAAACCATATAGTCTTTTAAAAAGCAATGAAACTGAAAGACAAACAAAAGTATTGAAAAGATCACAAATGAATTCCTGTTTTTATTCAATTGTTACGTGCCAGTGAATAATTAACCCTTGTGTTTCTGCATGGTCAGCCCTTACTCACCGAAACACTGCGGCCTAGTACCCAACGACCACGTAGACGATTGCGTGCACCTGGGCCTGTGGTAGTTTCGTGAACTTCGGCCCATGACGTATCCTCCTTTACACGTGTACTTGCATTCGTCACCGTAGTAATTGGAAGGACAAGATACTCCTGCGTTTGGAACACTCGAGGGTTGTCCAGGACATCTTATCCCTTAATAGGTACAAAATTGCGAACTGCTTATAGTCTACATCTGCGTAATATGTAAATTGTCGTTATAATTGAACACATCCGCGCCAATTACAATCAAACCTGGAGCTTTATTTTGATGACACATTTTCCGCCAAAGTTAAAAGGGTACTTTCTCCCTCCTATAGGGCTGTGGAAATCATAGTAAGATTGACTCTTAATAAACTCAGTGGTCTCAAAAGTACTCTAAATGTCCTTGCCGTGATATAAAATGGACTTCCCTGTAAAAAAGGAATTTAAAAAAGTCTGCAATTGATTTGAAGCAGGGCAATATCGGAAGGGTTGGCCAACCCCTTCGAAACTGAGGTTGTTTTTTACTAGACGATAAAGATAGATTTGGAACAAGCTTCGTATGGTGGAGGTGTCTAGTTTGTATTTTCGGTAGGGAGTGTAGGATTAAACGTCTTTTGATTTCCTGTTTACTGGCAAGTCGATGAGGGTGAGCAAGGGTTAACTCGGGTTGGCGTGTATTTAGGCTCCCAAGTTGACTTGTACATAAAGCTGCATCGACAGCCTGAAAAGCGCGTGCGCATGTACGCGAAACTCTTATAACATTGGCGTATATTCCAATTGTCACTTAAATATAAGAACTACTTGATGAAAATTTTTAAGAGAGAACACTATAGACAGCTTATAGGGTAGTTGCCTGTGCCTGTCGGTGAAGATCAGGCGCATGCGCCTATACGCTTTTTGTTAGACTTCATTTTAGTGCTAACTTATAACATACAATACGTACTTTTGCAACGCATTGAGCCATCCCAGCTACCCTTTTTGTTGCAGTACGGGTCGACTGAATTCCTTTGGTATCCGGTGGAACAAGAAAATTGGCAACGCGTCCCGTATATTCCCTTGCACGTTCCTATTCGCGCATTACTGTCACGTGGTATGCGGCCTTTATTACAAGTAATAACTGAAAAGAGGTAGAAACATGTAAAATAACAAACTGCTGCGCTTACCTTTATCCATTGAACCAAATATGACAATTATATGACGAAGGAACGCATTCAGATAAAATTGTCTTTTTGAAGTATGTAAGGACAAGAGCGGAACTATTTTCATTGAAAATTATCTCGTCACTGATTTACACAAGACTTACTCTCAAATCCCATCATAATTATTTAATTCAATTATTACCTATAAAAAACTCCGTTCGGGTTCCAAAAGATCGAGAAAATATGGAAAATATCAGTTTTACAACAAGCCGTTTTGGAACCAGAAATTTAAGTCCAGTCAGGAAAGGTAGGAAAAAATTGATCAAACCGTTTTCTTTAAATCTCAAACGGTGAATCATGAATTATATCAATGAAGTTGAGCGATCGTTTGTGTCGAATAAATTATAAGGAAACCTAATATTTGCATGTTTAGTAAAAATTAGATCTGTAAATAACGTGTTCGGTGACCAAGGTGTTGTTATTTCGGTCATTTCCACTTTCAAGGAAATTGCTAACATTGTCTCGAGTACTCATAATTCATGTTGCAGAGGTTACCGGGTAGCGGCCCCATCCAGTCTTTCCTGAAAGGATAATCAGCAAAAAGCCGTCAATGGCCTTTAGTAGTTATCTTGTGCACTCTCTAGGCCAGAAAAACCTCCTTCCAGAAACATCATAATCTTACTTGTAGCAGATACACCAGTGTGTCCCCCGAATGTGGTACTGGCGTTGAAACCCCTTAACACCTGGTAGAGTCTTGTCCAGCTTTTTATGGGCTAAAGAGCAACCTATTGGATGACACTGTTACATGCCTGCAACACATAGTGCATGGCAACAAATGGAAACGTCTGTCCATTTTCATAAAGAAGACCTGCAGACTTGAAAATTTCCTTCACCAAGAACCATAACGGGGCTCTCGTGCTTTTTGCTCAGGTACAATGGGCCCAACCATGAGGCCTGCGCACGTCTGATGCACCGCAAATGACATCAGGCCACCTGTACTTTTTGCACCTGGTAGTTCTATACATCGACGCTTGAAAGTTAAGAGCTAATTCCACCGAAATAAATTAACTCACCACTGACATGCAGCGAAACCATACACCTGCCGCTGTGACCGCAGTCGTCTCTACAATAGTGCGTCACTTTATATGTCCCTTCCTCCAAACGATCTCCAGATTTGATCTTTCGCCGAGGTTCTGAAGTTTGACTGCAAACATGGCTGAAATAATAGAAAACATCAGCACAATTATGCAAAAATACACTTCCAGCTAAAATGACTACTACTCTCCTTTAACTCTATAGTTTTGGCACTGAACCATCGAGAACTCGGGACGGTCAAAAGAAGATATAGGTCGACTCTGCTGTAGTCGCAAAGGGTTAAAAATTTACTTTGGAATCTTTTTTACCATGCCTTGGCTTATGCAAGGTTAATTTGAAGTCTTTGGCCCAGAGAGGTGAAATTGTGTCTATACGGTTTTACAAGCCGGAAAAAATGCCGACCGCTATCACAGGATTACTGTAGTATAGCTACGTAACATACAGAGATCATGTCGATAGAACATGTTTTGAAAGCATTAGAAGTATCAAGACCTTTTGCCAAATCAGTTCGATCTTGAATAATGGGAAAAGCGTGCTATATATTTTATTGCCCATCACTTCTCGAAAATTGGGTGAATCGTGCAGCTCGAACTCCTACTGTGTGCGAAAGACAGTAGGTCTGTTCGGAACGAAATAAAACTGCGGTAGACCTCGTCTGTTGCATATCGTAGAATATTCATCTTACTTGTCATATGAAACAGACGCGAAATGTGCGTTAGTGCCGAGGATCATTTCAGTGTCTAAAATCGCACTCAGCGCACGGACCTCCTATTCAAGCTCTGTCAGCCAACTTCTGAAATCAGGGCAACAGCAATGTGCTTACCAACAGCTGCACACTGGTTTATCCCAAACGACAACTTGTGACGTGCTGCCAGATGAAGCAATGAATCTATGTTCCTTCTTCGGACACGAAAGTCTGAAACAGCTGCTGGATCCGCCACGTCGACGACTACACATTTCTGCAATTGATCAAATTGAAGCGTTATGCACACTACGACGCTGAAAATGATTGTATTGTATTGTGCTTTACGAAGAGTGACTAGACTGAACTCTGATATAACATGCCCGAATTTTGAGAACCAGTTTTCTCCAATAAATGACGGGCATCAAACTGCGGTTCTCAACATAAGGGCACGTTATATCAGACTATTGTCGTCTAGGGTTTTTGGCGGATTTAAAGGGGGCCAAGGGGGGCATTTCGATTCGGTAAACAGGTCTTCGGTTCGGAAATTTCCGGTTCGGTACGCAAATCAAGATTGAGAATAAAAATCAAATATTTTGTTTTGAAACAGTGTATTTTAGCAACACGTTTTAACTAATTAAAACTAGTTGTTAAAAATACTCATTTCAGGCTGTTTTACAAAAATATAGCTCATCAACATGCTTTGGAGACAGTGATGTCAGCGGTCGTTGAATCTAAAACAAAGGCATGAATCTCTTGTTTCAGTTTTCAAACGGAGGATACCAAATGTCACACCAGCAGAGTAACTTGTGTTTGACTTAACTGCCATTAATTCCAATAGGAATTTTATTTTGGCCCAAATGACAGGCCTACATAGATAGGTACTGGAGTTCCACAGTAACTTTGAGATGCCACAGTAATTCAGTCTAAATAGCAGTTTTGTATTAAACAGAAAGGCTTGCATCTCACGATTCAACCAATGTCAATTGTAATAATGTGTGACGGCTGTTTAAAAATTCATAGCAACGAACAAATGCTGAAATAGACCATGGCATCGACTCAATGGATTCATCTTGATCGTACTTGACAGTCAGGTAGCATGTTTTGCGCTGTGCTCGTTTTTCGTCAACCTGGTCGGGAGTAAAATACTGCCACACCGGCGACTTATTCGCTTTCTTTGACTTGATGTGCTACTTAATTGCAATTTGTTATCGTAAAGCACCTTTATAGCAGTTTCCTAATACCACTAATTGCGGAATTGCATGGTTGAAAACCAGTAGATGTAAACTGCGCCATGTAGAGGCAAAAAAGGAAATCACAACAGGTCATGGTTCACGCGGTCGAAAATATTGTAATTTATGCATATATTTTGCCCAAATAATTAACTTAAGACGCAGTAGCGACTGGATCAGATGTTCGGTACATCGGTATTTCAAAATTTCCGTACCGTTACGAACAGCACCGAAAAAATCTCGGTTCGGTTGTGTGTCGTGTACCGTCTTAGACACAGTAGTGACCAAATGCTTGTGCTCTAGTTGAGAGCACTGGGGAAAACAACAGTACTTAGCAAACGGGTTCCTCCTAACTTAAAAAGATCTCAATATAAAGAATTATAAAAACTCAGATGTGCACAGACTTTGAGTCTGGTTTAGGAAAAACAAGATCATAATAAAAAGTTATCAGTTCTTAGAACAGTTGAACAGTACTTCGAGTATCACTTCCTTTTCAACTGTCGTTTGTGAAATATATGGTTTGATTTGCATGTGTGTTATTCTTACCAGCCTGGTGTATCAGCATGGAAAGAACCAATACTGTAAGCCATGCGCCGAAGAACGCCTTATCATAACGAAGCCGTAAAACACTGTCCGCCGTGTAGACTCTGCTCTGACGCATCGTTGGCGCAATCAAAATTCTTGTCTGTCAGATGTCTTTCTAAAACGAATTTAGATAATGCTGAAGCCTACTTAAGAGTAATTGTCTGAGAAAATCATGCTAATCCCGGAACATGTTTGTCCTCTGGACTGCATAAAATTGTGATAATATATTCGTAATTTGGAAATAGACACTCTCGGGAGACACAACCGGACAACCATGACTCCCCTGGTCTTTGCAAAGAAGCCCTCGGCAGGTCGAAGTTCATTCTAACATTATCTGAAACTCCCTGTTCATTGCAAAGGTGCCCAGGTTTATAACCATTTAGCCCCCTCCACCCCGTTGAATACTACTGTGACTAAATCTAAAATATAATGGGAATAGTGAAAAGCCTGAAATGATGATTCTAGTTGAGAAAAGTGTCCAGTTAGTATTAGAATTCTGCTGAAGCGAAATAGAATAGTCAGGCATTTCTAATTCGTTAGAAACGCCTGAAATGCTTCGTTAGAAAACATTGTAAATTTGTTATTCAAAACCTGAAAAGCATACCCAAAGCCCGCAATGCGCTTTACAGTAGCCATAAAAGGGTATTTTAGAGTTGTGCCACAGCAGTAATTAAAGCAAGCAACTGCATAGTGAGGGGCAAAACTAGGAGTTCTAGTTTGGGGGGGTGTCGAACTTAATTTTTAAATCACAGATCGTCAATTCTCGCCATTGGCTGCCAAATTATGCGCTGAAATCCAGGCCGGTGGTTTTATGCGTTAAAGAGGCATGGAACGCGAAAGCTCGTCAAAAATATCTTTTGAACAATTTCTGAAGACGCTACATTATCGCATCGTCTACTACAGAGTTATTCATTTTCTCCTGTGAGAAAATTTCAAAAAATGACAAAATTTACGATTGTTGAATGCGTGCGAAGGAAAAACTAGTCAATACAGAATTTCTAATCTCTCCCCCACTTAGATAAATGCGCGCATGCGCTCACAGTAATCCGACAAATAGCTGAATGAGAAGAGGGATGTTAACGGCCGGTAACTTACTATGTGTGATCGCACTCCGAATCTGAGGTCGACAGCACACAGTATGAGGCATGCCAGTGAAGTAAGCAATTTCCAAAAATAAGTGCATTTTAGAATATATTTCGATACTACGATACCTTTATAACTAGATAGCTAGGACTTATAATAATTTCCTCATAATCGGACTGGCTGCTGCTTAAAATCGCCATTGTTTCGTTTAGGTCAAAGATCATATTTTCCATGGTTACGTCTATGTCTTGCCATAACCACATAAGGAGACCTTGTGGGAAAAAATCGACGAAGTGACGGGCAGTTGACAGATCGTTTAATTAAATTTGATACTAAAAGAAAAATGCTTTGACATCAACAGAAATTCAAAATCTTTACGAACAAACCGTAAAAATACCTTGTGAGCGGGTTGAATTCAGCTTCAGTGCCCGACAATCGCTCTGAAGAATACAATTCAGTCTGTTTTTCGCGTTCCAGGCCTCTTCAAAGAGACCGATAAAGAAGTGATTTTCTGAAATCAGCCTCAGCTAGTGCCGGAATCGATCCTGCCGAATCCTGAAGTCGCAGCAGAACGTTCTGTTGAAGGACCTAAACCTGATTCTATAAATAGCCGCTGTATTTTAAAGGCCTGCTATGGTGCTAAAATAACTATTCTTATACCTAAAATTCATGTACTGATGAAAAAACAGTAAAAGCCTAATACTGTGCCAAAACGACTATTTTAACATCTAAAATACATTTATGGGTAAAAAACACAAAATACTGTGTCATAGCACATGCGCCCACCCAGACTTTAATATGGGGGGCTCGAATTTCGGGCGATGTGGTCTTTTTGCGGACACAGGAAAAGTTCGCTTTTACAGACGGTGTCACTACAAGAAAGCGCTCGAAACTGTTTAACAGTTTTCCAAAAAAGAAGACAACCAATCCGAAAGGCACCAACTACCAGTGTTATGATGTCTACTAAATAGTGTAGTCAAACGCTTTCAATTGGAAACAGACTAAAAATAATACAGAAAACCTCTTAGGTATGAAAATACCTGACGGTGGTGTCAGCGACAGTCAGCGAAATGGGCTTGAAGCTCGTCGATGAAATTGGCACTCTTTAATTTGCCTCGTCAGAACCACTGGCGACTAGAGACGGCGTTCACCTCACGCATCAGTAGTGTGACTGCGACGAGACATACAGGGAAGTGAAACACTCAACTGTGTTTTTTGTTTTTTCTCCGTCGTGTTCATATAATGGACCGCAATCGCCGATTGTGACGACTTTCAAATGATTGGGCAAGTTCTGAAGCAAAACTTGTTTTCAGTTTATTCTGATATTGTCGTACTTAAGCTAAAATCAAAACCGAGAAACTAGGACTGCGTTGCCAACGGATCACAGTTCAGTCAGAAACTGTCAACTTTGATAGATTGAGCTCTCGGAATAAAGATAGCACTCTTTATATAAATGTTAAATAAAATCGCAAATTTCGGGCAAAACTATCAATGTAAGGCTTGTGTGGAAGGTATAAATTGTCGTGAAAATAATGATTTTCTAAAAACACGCTGTCGCGTAATATCACGAAACCTAATCACAGCACAAAGGGTGATTTTTTTGCGTGTCTCGTTATATTTATGTCTCAAATGCCTTGTTTTTAAACCTAGAAAGAGGGTCACTATTAGTGAAATGGCAACTGCGTGAATAAACTCATCAATGCGTTTCTATGATCCTCCAAAATATATAGCTTCTTAGCACATGTGTAAGTTGTATACCCAGTCTTTACTTCGTACCAGTTTCAGTTCCCTGAGTTTTAGTTAAAGTATTTGTATTATTGCCATGTGGGAGGCTTTCATTGTTTAAAGCGGTCGTGTAAAGAAAACAAAATGGAGTATTTATTCAATAGCATAAAGGCTACCTGCCTGTATACAAATACAATGAAAATTATGGCACTTCATGATGTCACAAAAATCCCGCCTCTTCTGAGCGTAGAACAGAAATGGACAGATATTCCTGATACTTAGCACTTGTAGTCATGAGCTTAATGAACATAATGGAATATGAAAGATAATTTTCGGCAGAAATACCGTACGCCATTCTTAAATCCGAGTAAATGGGGCATGTTGAAAAGAAATGTTTCTCGTCTTCTATTTCATTAAGTCACACATTTGACATATACGAGTCAGGGGGTAAATTAATATGTCCACCCAGTTCAGTCATACTATCAGGAATTTGTGACTTGATTGTCTAAATTTCGCTGAAGTCGTTCTGTGGACCTGTTTATCAAGTAATGAAACATGTGTTCTAAACTAGACTATCCGTGAATAATTTATAAGAATCCAGCTTTTTAACCGGTAAAAGCCTATCTTGCCAACACGTCCATCAATGTCACAGACACGTTGTTGAAATTCAAGTAAAACGAGTTCTTCATTTCCAACTCCTTGATTTCCCAAACAAAGCCGAAACCAAAATCAAAAAAAAAACATGTACTTAGAATAATTTTTTATTATCGTCATCATCATCATGCGAATGTGTCGATAATTACATTTAAGACACTTAAAAATTGTAACCACTGGGGACGAATAGGGTTCCTTGGACATTCTAGTTAACGTGAAAAGCTTTGTAAAAGTTAGACTCAAAACGAAAATGCTTCCCCGTAGGCTCATTAAGATGAGAATTGCCATCTATAATTTTGCGCGCCAATTGAATATGCGATCTTCGAATGTACTCATAGGGGAATAATATCGAAATCTCACATCGTAACAATGGCGTAGCTAGGATTATTGCCAACCGGAGCAGAAGATTGCGATGCCCTGCCATGCCATGAGATCAAAACGAAACAACTCAACAAAATCGTATCTGAGTAAAACCGAGTGTTGAATTCTTTAGCACCGGCGGATATAGTGGGGGCCCTAAAATTTTCCCAGATTCCATTTGCCAGTTCGGGAGTGCGAATGTGTGACAGCCAAAATCCTGGCTAAAACTCTGCCCTGCCCTTCCCTCTAACTCAAAATCCTGGATCCGCGTCCCCTGTATAGCATATACTGAAGAGATGTTCACAGCACGAATTATTGCAATTTATTATACACGCACAAATTATTGCCAATATAGGCTACTAGCACAAACCGTCATGAAAGCACAGAATCGCTGTTATATGCTTAGAAGTGGGATATAAATAATGAAACTTACAAAAGTGTTTCGAGATGTAGTGAGATTAGTGAATTTCTTGACAACGTAGCATACATGGCACACGTGCGCATGAGCAGATACTGCACGTGACTGATCGTGAGTAATAACCAAAAAAATTGTTGTTTTTGTACGCGATACTTCCTGGTTATACACATTAAATGTATATTCGAATTCGGTTCCCATATTCATTGCCTAGGTGCACAAAAGAAGCGTTCTTTCTCAAATTAATTAAGGAATCGTTATTCAAAAATGGCTTGCGAGACGGGTAAACAAAATCTCTGAGTGTTTTTGTTAGTTGGCAGAAGGAAGCCAATACGCCATCACAATAACCTTTAGGAATCCAGTCTGAATTTCCTCTTAGTAGTTTCGATTCTATGACCTGGAGATTCCCGTCGTGACGACTGAGTGCAATCAGAATTCACCGTTTTACGAACCTCGTAACAATAGCTGGTTGCGCCAGAACACTTTTCAGAAAGTTGGAAACGCTCCTTATTTCCTAAAATTACTTGAATACTCATCAATTAAATTTTTCTTTACAATTTGTAATTAGTTGCCGGAACAATCACTGCGGTGATTGACTGTTCAATGACCGTGATTTTAGTTCCGAAATTTTTACATGTATAGCTGAGATGGCGCCGCCGATTTAATTAGCGAACGTAGAGTGACAATATTGTTGAACCACTAAGTTACCAGTTAGAGCACCGGAATACAAACTGATGTCATACGTACAGTAAAACGCAATTTTTATTGCGGTCCACCCAACGGCATTGAGCTGAATTTACGTCCGCAGTGCGTACATGCGCCATTTTCGACTTCCCAAGTTTAGGGGTCGTCAACTGAATCCGCCATGAACTATGAAGAATTGCTGCTAATTTCGATGTTCTTGTTCTATCGCGGTAAACAATGTTATGGAAATAAAAGGCCCTGTTCGATTTTGTTTTTTTTAGTCAGTTGTCGAAACACCGACGGCGAAATGCATCTTTATGATGATGATCCTATAGTTGGTCTGTAAGTTATACTATTTATGACGATGATCCTAGTTGGCCTGTAAGTTATATTATTCAAGTTAATTATGATGATGATCCTATAGTTGGTCTGTAAGTTACATTATTTATGACGATGATCCTACAGGTCTGCAAGTTATACTATTTATGACGGTGATCCTATAGTTGGTCTGTAAAGTTATACTATTTATGATGATGATCCTATAGTTGGTCTGTAAGTTATATTATTTACGATTATGATCTTATAGTTGGTCTGTAAGATATATTATTTACGATTATGATGTTATAGTTGGTCTGTAAGTTACATTATTTATGACGATGATCCTAGTTGGCCTGTAAGTTATATTATTTATGACGATGATCCTATAGTTGGTCTGTAAGTTATAATATTTATGACGATGATCCTATAGTTGGTCTGTATGTTATATTATTTATGACGATGATCCTGTACTGGTATTATGATGATGATCCTATGTTTGTAAGTTATAGGCCTACTATTTGGGCTCATTGGTCTGGACATCATCAGGGCCGTCGTTATAGAGATGATAGTCTTATGGTCCACACAATTACTTCTGAAAAATTATTTAGTATATGTCCGCACTTCAGCAAACTTCACTAGCACGCGGTGTCAGAATCGTACTGGTGGTGCTGTTTGTAAGTCTACAGTTCAGTCAAGAATTCTGAACATGATAGTTGGTTCGCTATGCATACCGCCATGCTAAATTCTCAATAATGAGGTCATGACGTTTTCATGGCTGGTTATAGAAGGACATGCACTAATTATAAATTTTCTTAGAGAATCTTTTTTTTCAACTACCGTGAGACTGCAAACTAAGCTAAAGTATCTATAAATCTCTTGAAGCACTTCACACACGAAGTCGAAGATATGTGCTGTTTTGTTTTTGGAATGGTGTTAATCATTATTACTTATCATGTCAGATTGGTAGCCGAGTCAATGACGGACTGTACTGTAGTCATTGGGTAGCCAGTACACATGAGCACTCGAAAAATGGCGACCAGATTGACATCCGAAGAAATGTTACGGCTATCCCTTCGCACATCGCTGTACAGTTGGAAGTATGAGGTGAATATTGACAATCTCATTCACGAAGCGAGTAGGGTCGTCTGTCACTGGACAACTGGATTTCATTCTCAGGACATAGCTGTTCCGAGTCAGTGTCAACATAGATTATAGACAACTATAGTCTATGGTGTCAAGAATAGTGCCGGGGTTTCTCCTTCCATAGTTAGTTTTGTTTGTCACCGACAGGCGAAGTCAAGTAGGTCAGGCTCGCTGGTTCCCTGCGTGCCTGGCCTTGCTCGTAATACCAGAGGCAGAGACCGTGAGCGTTTTTGGTAATACTAATAGTCGTTGACTTGTGGACAGGCAGAAAATCCGCTCAGAATAGTTCAGCGATTCAATTGTCCAGATGCTCTACAGCTTTCAAAATTGGTGAAAGAGCAACGAAAACATCATTTGATGTTTGTTTATTCCTTCAAAGTTACGGTAAGTATTTAACAGGACCAAAAGTTACATCTCAGTGGAACCGCTGCCGCTGTCACGTAAACTAAAGACTGTGCTCATCTAGAAAGTAAGCCTACCACTCCACCGTCGCAACTGACGGCCCTCCATAGGCTGTAAGCTATTCGCCGAATTATGCCACACACTGATTAAATCATCAAATTCATGTTGCTAGTACCCGTTTGCGCAACACTCCTTTGCCTTTGGAGGCCGTCGATGTATGAACTATGACGTCTCATCCCTAGAAACAAGTAGTAGCCTATTGCTGATTTAGGCTACTGGACGAAGGACTGTTCAATACAGTTTGATTGTGGGAATATTTTTCCAAGCGGGGATGAGTAAAAGACATTGATGACTTCCCCAGGCTAAGGTGTCGCCGCTATGCGCAAAAGGTAGTTATCAGTGTTAGGCGTTAATTTACTGAAAAGCTTCCGCCGGCTTATGGGATGGCCACGTCGTCTCGACTGCCAGTGGAGACGGTGGCTGTCTGGTGCTCATCATGTTACATGTTGTTAGTGTCAGGTTACTCGTTATTATGATGTCATTGTTGTTATTTCAGATCTCGGTCATGAGCTTCTTGAAAGAAGTTGCCAATTTCTCCAAGTCCAGCTTGAAGCCAACTGAAACTCACATCAGGACCGAAGGGGGTCGCCAATTGGTGGAATCAAAGGATGAACAAGGTTAGACTGTAGATTGTGTAGAACGGGTTGTAACGTATGATTGGCCAATCCTATGCTGTCTGTGAAGGTTCTAAAATCAGCCAAGGATCAATCCTTTGTTTCTATGCATGACATTCTGTACGGTCTGAGCAACTACTTTCAAATTTACAATTGTTGTCTGCTGTTTTGTAGAGATTCAATTGCAAGAGCATTCACATGTGCTCGTGTGGAGACAGTACAGATGACGTGAAACAACCATAAAATATTACAATGAACATCCCACTCACATATCAGCTAGTGTTCAGAATATGCTTTTCTTGGAGGAATCGTGAAAGGTCCATGGGAATACAAAATGAATCACTCAGTGGGATCAGTTCATAGTCATCCACTCTCAAGCCGTGCTGTTAAACCCAAACTGTTTTGTGTTGCAGGTCACATAAAGACGGAGGTGTTGGTGGGTCATAACTATGGTTTCGTTGCTGATTACAAGCCAGATCTACAAGTTGCGGAGGTTCAAACAGGACTCCTCATGGGTAAAGTCATGGTCTTTAGTCGTGCTGTAAACATCCCCTTTAAATGATATCAGGTTTTACTTGGAGAATTCTTCTGACTTTCTCCAGCTACACCAGTTCTATCCACAGTCAACTCAACGACCTTTCACATTTATGGGCACATGGGACTCCTCCACATCTGCACGACAATTTCCCCCCAGTTTCCTGAGCATTGCAGTCCCTTCAACATCACTATTGAAGACCTCACTGTTGTGTTTGAGGTACAGTCGCCCCATATCTATTAACCCAATGTTCTCCCCAGGGACATTGGTCATGTGATCCATTACCTGAGGTTTCCTCTTCACTTTTTTTTTCTCTGTCTCCCTTTTACTTGTATCTCATGTCCTGTCCGTAGTTTCCATTGTCACAGTGTTCATGTGACAAAGTACTCGACGTGCTTGAAAGGTAGTGGTTTCTTTTTATTTATATATATAATATTGAAAAACAAAAGTTTTTGTTTGGTAAAACAATAACATAACCGTTGTTATGGTCTGCACTCAGATCATTTTGAAACCTGTACCTCAATGCTGGCGACTCATTTCAGTTGGCATCAGTTAACACTGGGGAAAATGAAGTATCCCAACCCTTTTCGAGTGTTACCGAGTGACTTTTCTTTAGAAAATATGGACAACTATAGCAATATCGCATCCTCAGGTGATCAATACAGTGGACCCACCCGAGCGACCTACGCATGTCTGGCAGTCTGGTACACATTGTACCAGACTGCCTGCAGTTATTTTAAATACCACTCCCTGTATCAATTTCTAAAAATACCCAATCCATTCAGGGTCAACTATGTTATTTTTAGTCTTGCGTCGTGATGTTATTATATTTTCCTTGGTGATATAATATAGCCTGAATTATGTCTGACCAATGAAACCTATCACTTCTACATTCAAGAATGAATAACTTTGTGCATGCAAAATTACCTGACTCAACAAAAAACTTCTTCATGGAATCTAGATTGCCTGTGTTCAAAGCAGTGGAGTAGAAGTACTTTCCACATGTGCTATTCTGTGGCAGGAGGTGACGCTGGTCCATCTACCATCTCGGGAGGGTTGGCCCTGACCAATAATGATGCATTGACTTGAAGAATTCTGTGTGGTTCAGGCATTAGTATGGGTGTCCCGGGTTGGACGTTGATCGTAAACAAATGGTCCGGTAACGATACGGAAAAATGTGGTGAATTTTTCTGTTGTTTATTTGACTTCTTAGTATCTTGAGCAAGTCATGAAACATGAAACTGTGTGTAATGGGTAAATTTAGTTTGTTTTACTTGCAGCAATTGTAGGTTGCTTATAACCATTTCTAAGGAAGGCATTAACATTTTTTTACTTTCCCTATCATTTCGCAACTTCTAACCAACAAGTCTCTTAACATGAATATCCTGAAGATACTTCATTCTGTTACCATGTATTGACCAATCAGAAGCCATGTTTGCTATCAATTCCCAGTGCAGCCCCCTGTAGCACAGCAACAGGTGACCCCATAAGTCTGCTGGTGTTCAGTTGAATATAACTTTGGTTTTGTAGGCTCACAGGACGTTGCTGCTGATTTGGACTTGCTTAAAAAATACAAAGTGACCCATATTTTGAATGTTGCTTCGAGAGTGGATAATCTTTACCCAGACAAGTTCACGTACAAATCTGTGCAGATCTTGGACATCCCTGAAGTGGATATCAGAAACAGTTTTGACGAGTGTTTTCAGTTCATAGATGAGGGACGAGCAGCGGACGCTGGAACTGGTGTGGTATTTGTTCACTGTAACGCTGGTGTGTCGCGATCAGCATCGATCGTGATTGGCTATCTGATGTTGAAGGAGAATGCAACGTTCAGTGATGCTTTCTTCAAATTAAAAGGCATGCGTCCAAGTATATGTCCGAACGCTGGGTTTGTGCAACAGTTAAAGGAGTATGAGCTACAACTTTGTCTTGGTAATTGACCTTAACTTCTTGTATGGGAAAATGTAATGGCCTACACAGGGTACTTGTACAGTTGGTAACTGTAAAAGACTGTTTATTCGTTTTTCTGCCTGGCTTGATGTCATTGTGTGCACTTCACTATGGTCAACATAAGCCAGTGCACAGTGGCGGATTCAGGCAGGGCCAAGGGGGCCATGGCCTCCCTAAAATTCTCTCAGATACCATTTGGGAGTTCGGGGTGCGAAATGCTAAATAGCAAATATTCGAGACCCCTGCATCCCCACATTTTAGGCTGGACGCGTGCATGTGGCAAAATTCTGGTTATTCGTTTGCCCTGGCCCCCCTAACTCAAAAACGTGGTGAAATGAAATTTCTCCTATTCTTTTGTTTTGTTGTAACATTTGTTGTTTTGTCTTTATTCCCACACTACAGTTTGCATTTCTTGTCTGATCAGGGTGGAATTTACACACAACGTGTCTCGTAAATGGCTTAAAGCCCCCTTGAAATTTTGCAAATATGTTCTTTTCATGGATGGGATGGCAAGAACAAATTTTCAGATGGCTCCATCTACCAGTGTGGCTTCTAGTGGCAATTTTATTTTTTACGTTCGCCTCTGTATTTTTGGTGTTCCTTAACGAATTTTCCCTGAAATTTGGCATTTTGGTGTCTATTGGGAAGATGACACCCTCTTCACATTTTCAAATAGATTCGACATAGTTTGTGCCACTTAGTGGCCGTTTTTGCTGTTTTCGAGTCTGTAAAGTTTCTTCAAATTAGAACTAACTCGGCGTATCAGTAAATTTTTTTATCAAAATTTTCAACACAAGTTAAGAAAACAATATTTCATCATTTGAAAAAATTATCTTGTGCGGCCGTCATGAACAAATGAGTTTTGGAAATTTTTGGCAACACAGCATTTGAAAAAGGAAAAAGTGACGATTTTGCCAGTTATTTTTGTTTGAATTAAAGGACATTTTACAGTACTGTTATTGTTATCCGCAAAACCATTAGAACAGTCCTACCCAGAAAACTTTACCCACAACGTAAATGTGAACTGATTAAGGCTGATATTTTGACATGCTTGTATTCTCTTTGAAAAGAGTATTGCAAAGTGCCAACATTTGAATCTGTGATGCAGTGTTGATTTTGCCCTGCCATATCCACAAATATGATTTGAAATTTGACAAAACATAATTTCCCTTGTCGCCCATATTGTGTGCTAAATAAGTGAAGAATTGTCGTAAACTGAGTTTAAACTTCAAGAAATGAAAGTCAAATTACTAGAAGACTGTTTAATCCGTAAAATATAAAGACAAGATTTACAATCTTTATGACACGATTAGTGGGATGTTAACTCACAAAAGCAACACCAAAAAAAAAATAACACTCGCACACAAAACAAGACTTAGTTGAGTATATCAGGGTTTATACCAATATAAGAGGTTTCCACAATTTAATACCTCCAATAGTTTACTTCTGTTGTGCGTTGAAATAGTTGTTAGATCATGATTTTCTCCACTCCCGTGACAGAAGGTAAGCAACCCACCTTCAGCACAGGAACCAAATTTACAATAAGTATATCCTTTTCGGAGATGGCTGCAATTGCTTACGCAAAAGATAAGGTACATTTCATAAGCCGCTTTTACACGAGAAACAGTCACTGTGTCAGTTGTCACAGCGTGACTTGCTCCACTTAAGTTACATTTACACGACATTAGATCGCAAACTGGATCTGCACGAGTCACACGAATACTGTCAGCTGTCCCTCGTGTAAAGGTGACTATAGTGTCACGGCGACATCCACTGCTTCATCTTTGGAATGTTCACGATTCAAAACCATATAAAAATATCTCCAACTGGTAAAATCTCACCAACTTATGTACTATGTTAAAACATGGCGGCAATGTAGGATAGAACTAATCCGACTCGGTAACTAAGCTAGAGTTCATGAATGTTCCTATCAAAATCGCCAATAAACAATGTTTTCATGTCAACAACAACTTTCTTCCCAAGCAAACCTATGCTTTCAAAACACCAAGATTGCCTTCTTGTCATACATATGTCACGAGTGAAATTGTTAACAACAATTCGTGGAAAAAATTCCAAAGTGTGAACATCTCCAACTTGATTTCTGAGCTAAAATGTTCACGCTGTGACGTACGACTTATTGAGCCTCATACGAAGCAACAATACATATTCAGTTATTCCCGAGTCCAGTTACTGGCCTAAATCGAGCCTTATTTTCGACTGAAAGCGCCACCTTAATGCAGCTTTAACAATGAAAATCTCAACATGGTCCTGACAATCACCAACAGTTAATTGGTTAGTAGCACTCAACAAACACGGAAGACTAAGAATTTCTGTGTTGTAATTTCAAACCCAAATTTGAGCACTGTTGAGTATCACAGTAATTAAAAACAGTTACAAATCCAATCGCACAAAAAACAACTTTGCTTTAGACCATTCACTATGGCATCAAATTTAGTCGAATTCGAGATCATTTCCGAGTTTCAAAGGAACTGGCATCTCGTTACCGCTCGAGTTGATTTGTCAAGGCATGTCATTTTATGCACTGAGCATACTCTCAATTATCAATGAATTGCCAGATCTTTGCAGATTCAGGAATCACTTCTCATATGACCAAGGAATAAGTCGAGACCAAATTTATAGGGGCAAGTGGTCTAGCTAAATCAAGTTCGCATCTTGGGTTTATAGAATGATTTTATGGTTATTTTCATACCAAACAGATGTTGGATTTGAGCACACCGTAACTAAACAAACAATAGCAAAACGCGCGTAGAATTTCTATGTAATGTAAAAGTTATGTGCCACCAGTGATGAATTCCATTTGAAAAAATGGTCCAACGTGGCACATCTACAACACTTGTTCCTGTTTGACACTTGAGTGTAAACAAATCCATATGAACAAAGTTGGAAAATAACAGGTGTAGATAGATATATGTAGGTACTGACAAGTTAACACAAAGAAATAGCCCATAGCTCAAGTCCAACGCTACCCAGTCAAGGCATTCAAGATGGAAACAATCTATGTAAGGCACTGGTTCGTTCATTACTTCAAAAACAAACAAATGAAAATTGAGCCGAAAAGTATTTCAAAATGATAAAAAACCACAAAAATTGAGTCAAAAAGTATGAACATATTTCTACACAATCTTCTCTGTCACTGCAGTATCTTGATTGCGTCTAGTGTACTTGTTCGACACTTGGTGTCTCTGGTGTGGTGTAGCTAAGGATGTTGGGTAATAAAAACATGGTTGTTGTCAGACGTGACTAGTTTTCTCTCTGACTTTACTAACCAAGTTACAGCAGTCACTGTCTTTCAACTATTCACAGGATGGTTTTGACTCGCCAAGGCAATGACTACCAATACCTTGCCAGTTTTATACAACTGAACTGCTTGGAAAGAATTCGTTATCGCATTTCTTGGATCTGGTGAAATGTAAAAAGAACACTTAAACTGATTTATGAGAGAACTTGGCAGCCACCACAGGGCACGGCATGTTTCTGACTAAAATAACCCATTAAACAAGACACAATTACTTTTTATATAGCCTGAACTTTCAAGCGTTGGACTTTTTGCAATAACCTTCCAAAGGAAAGATTTGGCCTAACCAGTTAAAAATATTTCTCAATTCAAACTGAATCGGAATCATCATCTGATTGAAGCAGTGGCGAAAATTGTCATGCGGCACTGGTGTTTACGTTGGCATACTGAGCTTTAGTTCTCCGTCGAAATACGAAGAAACAGCAGATGCCAATGATCAAAGCGACGACGGCAGTGACAACAACGGAGATCGCAACAAGTTGACCTGAAAAAAACAATATTTGAAGGTTTACAATTTCCATTGATTAGGAAGTTTAATTGACATAATTTTACGATGCATCCAGCGGCAAGATAGTTTGTTAGAAATGGCTAGTACTGACACTAAAACAATGGGCTAACCTAAGCAACAGTAACGGTTAAGTATCCCTTAAAACTGCCTTTCACTGAAGGAAGCTTCTATTAATCATATCCAGAGTGTAGTTTGAAGCAGACATTTCAGTAAAGATTATGTACTAAACATAACAATAATTGTATAGAGAGGAGCATGAGTCAGATGTAAACAAACCGTCCATCACAAAGACCACTTATCGCTATGAAATTAGACTCTAAGTGTTCCTTTAGTCAAACTGCAGATGATTTCCTGGTCTCAAAAGAATTGACAGTCTGTTATAGCTTGAGATGACGCTCCAAAAGTTGGCTCGTCAAGGTGTGTCATGTTATGCGCTGAGCATTCCCTCATTCATTAAACAAAGGGTCAGTTCAGCTTTTCCGCCCCAGTTAACGAGAAATTGAGACCAAACATTTTCAGCCTTGTCAGCACGCCATCTGTTGGCCACATCACGTGACCTAATGAATATAAGTCCACGCTTTATTAAGATTGACATATTTGTATAATATGAGGCCAGTTTTACAGCAGCAAGTTGTCTAAATCAAAAAGTTCACTGCTTTCGCGCAACGCCGGATCACAGTGCCGCTTTAAGTCACCAGAGTCATAGTCTTTATCAGAAATGATGGAAAAGAGAAGATTCCACTTAAATACGACTATAAACTTCCCTTCAGTCAACTAACGTTAAATTTAGGCCACTGACTTACAACTCTGGTCTTAACTTGTTTGCAACACAGATTACAGGTGATTGCTTAGCATGGGGGAAACTGAGCATGGTTGCAAGCTCTATACCATTGTCAGTGCTATGGAACCTTTAGCCCATAAATTATTCCTCATCTATGTGAGGAACAAGTTGCAACCAGTTTTATCACAAAAAGTTGTTAAAATCAAAATTTAGTTTCTAGCTGCTTTAGGTTAACAAACACTATTATTACATGATGTGCTACCAGTGATTATCAATTTCTTACATTTTTTCAAAAAATGAAAGTGTTCAAATGATGCTAAGAGGCACCTGCTAATCATTTTGTTGAGAGTACAGGGTTCACAAAGACATAAGGGCAAACTAAAAACATCTGTGGCCTAAGTAAATAAAACAGTAAAAAATAGCTGACAAGCGACTGCTAGCAAAACACAGAATTCAAGTAGAGGCTTTAAAAAAATGTGAGTTATACCACAGGTCTCAGGGAGTCCCAGACTTGTCTCTTGAAGTTGCTTTATAACTAATCACCCTGCCTATTGGTCACGACAATCCTAACAATATAGGTAACGATGACTGACATATAACCTTGTCACAAAAGCAAGTTTGGTGATAGGTGTGCTTAGAACTAGGTTGCAACTTGTCTGTGTAAATCCCTCCTACTGCCAGAAGAGCAAAGACTTTGTTGCAAGATTCCATTATTTTTGTTCACCTCGTGTATAAAGCTAGGTCACAAAACAAAATGTGTGAGATACGAAAACAGTCCTCAAGACAACAGGTTAAATGCTAATCTGACAAACGTCACAACTATATAGTTAGCAGAAAACAAAAATACTTTTATTGACACATAGAGGAAAATCGACTTTAAGATTTTACATTTTTTCGTACGTTTGGTAGCTATAGAAAGCTCCAGAAATAAAGAAAAAAAATTTCCCGGATTTTCTAAACAACCAAACATTGCTATACACTTGCGTGTCGAAACTGAAATACTTTTTACCCATGGTGCAATTTCTGATACAAAATGGTGATTTTTGAAGAATCTGTCACGGAGCTCGCATATATATTACCATGAACACTGCGCGACAAGTGCTTCCAGTTATTAAAGAGTATGATTATCACAAAAACTCTAGTTAAATATTACATTACTTTAATTAATCACTTCTAGTTTAGTGTGCTTACTTGTGGGTTTGTATAATTTTCTTCATTAATTTTGTTTTTACATGCATGATGATACCTTCTTGAATGTAGTTTGCCCTTATGCTGTAGTCGTGATCCAACTGTTTTCAGTTAACTGGTTGCTTCTAGTTACTATAGTGGGATAGTGTCTGAGTTACTCAACTAATGCTTGACTGTGTGTTTTGGTGAGAAGGCAGCACTCAAGGTAACATTCACCCAAAAGACATGTGATTTGTATCATGTGATCTGAATCATGTAATATTCTCAATTGTTGCCACTTCCAGTTATGACCAGACTGTCAAGCAAACTGCTGCAAGTATTCATTGAATGCTGAGATACTCTGGTTACTGAATATTTGAGGATAACTGAATCCTTTCTATTGCCCTGGTATCTGAGGTACTTTGATAACTTGTCAGATTATTTCAGCGTCGCTAATCCCACTCTCCTTTTTAACGGGACATGTGTCAAACATAAATAAATTTGCGTTTGCTAAATATCCTATTTAAGATTTAGATACTTTGTAGATGCAAGTTACAATCTGTCATCTGGAATTCTTCACAGACGCAACATTGTGGTACTTACATGGAGTCAGCGAGTTCAGCACAAACACGTTCTCACACTGTGGTACTTACCTCGAGTCAGCGAGTTCAGCACAAACACGTTCTCACACTGTGGTACTTACCTCGAGTCAGCGAGTTCAGCACAAACACATTCTCACATTGTGGTACTTACCTCGAGTCAGCGAGTTCAGCACAGACACGTTATCACATTCAACCGCGTAGTTCACTGAATACAGATGCTTGGTGCTGTTCACAAACTCTTGGAATGTGCAACTCTTCGAATTCTTATTACAACCTAAAATAAACAAGACTTGGATGATACTACAAACACAGCTCCGTACATACATAAATATGATGTTAAAGACTTCATTAGCAGTCCACGAGTGTCCAACAGTAAGTTAGTTGTGAGCATGGTGTACAAAAATTCTCCACAGTTTCTGTCAATGTCTGTTATTGAAAGTTGCACAAAGGCTCATAAGCAAAGGTGCCAAGCAATGAATACAAAGAGCAAGTCCAGCATGATATTTGCTCGTCTCAGGATTTCCTTTCTTGAAAAATACTGCACTACCGACTTATTTTAAAAATTTCCACAGATCAGAGCCAGTCATGCTATTTTACCTTAATTTTACTTTTGATGAAAAATGTGACTGCGTGGAATTGCAGTTGTCTGCCGTTATCAAGAATTGTTGTATGACTAAAAAACAAAACATAAACAAACATATGTATGGTGCATGCTGCTAAAATGAGGGTGGGGTGACCTAAGATTTAAGAATAGTTCAGAACCACCTACCAGGCATACTGATAGTGATGGGGCTTCCCTTTGGGTCCGTTACCGTGTTGTTCTTGTAGAAGATGCGCACTTCAAACTGGCCCTGACTGACTTCATGCAGCTCAAGGAAAACAGAAGAGGCAAAAGGTGGCGCCAGTTTGTCAAAGACACGGAGAGCACTCAAGAGGCCAGCCACTGTTGTGTCATGCTGTGAACAGAGTAAACAGTTGTACAATTACCGCTCAATATTCTTGTATTAGGTACTTGTGCTTTACAGAAGTAAGCTGAACATAGTGACGTGCCATCCCTCAATGCCAGAAACTCGCTAAAAGCATGATCACGCAAAATCATGCGGTGTTTCGTGACTACTATACACTCGGGGCTTACTAATGCATCTTAAGAGGAGGCAGTGTGGCCTGGTTGATAAGAGCCCGCTTTCTTTACTCGAGGTCGTGGGTTCAAGTCTCACCAGGTCACACTGCTAAACCCTTGAGCCAGGTTTCTAGCTCCTCAGCTCGGTTTTAACCATATATTAATAAAGCGTAAAAATATTTCCAGGTGATCAGTGCAATGGGCCCACATGCGAGGCCTGCGCACGTCTGATACAACATGTATCAGACCGCCTGCAATTATTTTTTATATTAATGCACCTTAACAAAATGGCGGCCACTTGTTAGAGATTGGTTGGACCGTTTACATTCCGTAAGTGACGATTACTCGTTGTACCAGTATCGTAAAACTGGGAAGTTTTTTTAATCACCAAAAGTACACAGAATAACGGTTTACATACTCATCGTATTAGTAAAATACAGGAGTCCTAGGCTTTACTCTACAATGCCTTTTAACTTACTCCAGGTAACATTATGTTTTACAGCAGCTAGCAAAACAAAACTAGCTATAAGCAGTAAGAAAGCAGGTTAGAAAACTATAAAGCTACTCACAGCTGAGTACATAAATATCTTTGGTACTTTGCTAGACGATTCACCCTTCACAATTCGCTCCATGTTCTTCTTCAACTGCTCAACCAGGGTTCCTAGAGGTAACGGACTGACGTGTGAATTCAGCAAGCATTTGTACCCCATCACTTAATGAGACGTGGGCGGTAACAACAGCACTGCAGAAAGTGAATCACAATTCACAAGCGGCAAAAAGACTAACGGTGCTCACCCCTTTAAGTATTTCCACATACTAGAGGGAACAACACTGGTGAACTTGCAGCTGAGACTACGAATGCAGAGCTAGCCATTCGAAAATTGACAAATGCAATGCTGGTAGATATTGGGAATGTCATCTAACGATAGGTCGGTTCTCAACTAAACTGTCCTCTTTCGCAGACGTAGAAAAATGCATTTAATGACTGACTTACTTTTCAAAATCCCAGCTCATTAACCAGCGAACAAAACATGTAGCACGTCCAACACCGATATTTGCATTTTATGCCAAGTTCTCGCTTTCTGCATGCATTTCATCTGCATTGCGACAGTGAATTACACAATAACTAGGACATAAAATATTTACAAGTACATTTGTGTGAGAAAAAGTAGGACAAGTGCTTGACATGTGTATAGCATTGTGGGTATACACCACAGAAAGACCGTGGTGCTCTGCTATTTCAGGGTGAGCATTAGCGTTTATCCCGTTACTCCCAACTTGTTCGATTCTACAGCCCAACAACACGTTGAGAAGATCCCCCCTGTAGCCAATATCTTACACGACTGATTAACTCCCGTTCTGGTATTTATGGTGGGAGGCACGGCTCTCTTTTGTTCGATAATTGCTCTAATCTACGATCAGATCGTATCTAGCCTGACTGGACTGTGCTGCTAAAAATATAACATATCTGAACATAAACCAATAGCATTTCTAAATTCCTTGTCAAATGCTGATCATGTTTAGTTTTTGAAGCATCAAAATCGCCCAGCTATTAACAGAAGTTAAGGCTATCTATTCTGTCCAAACGGATTACCGACGCACTGGGTTCGACTGTGTTCATACGCGTTCGGTAAAAGCGTGCAACAACAGAATCTGTAATTTTGACTACTGGTTCTCACAACTAGTACCAAAAGTGTGCTGTAATGAAACGAGGTCGATCGTTTGAGTTTGTGCAAAATGGTACAAAACAATCATTTTGAAGAGTTACAAAAAATGAATCACTTGTATGTAAAATTGCAAAATATTCAGTACAGGCATACCCACAGAATTCGAAAAAATTAATGTTATTCTCATAAAAACGCTGGCGTTCGCGCTTATAGGGTCAGCTACGCCGAGCATGCGACTTTATTAATATAACGGGCCGCTGGGATTCGTTCCTCAGTGATGCGTATACTTTTGGGTAAATCCAGAATGAGTGATCCTCAAAAGCCGCACGTCAAAACTTCCAAAATGAGCAGCTTCACTGAATAAACCGGGCAGCTCGAGAGCTCCTCGACTTCTTGGTGTAATAAAGCTTGCTGGAGTTCACTCGAAATGAAGATAAATCTTTAATGGAACAAGTCCAAATGCCGATAAAATGCTTATTAACAAACGGAGAAAGCACGACACCTCGGTTACCTTTGTTAATTCATTGTTGATGAAAACCTCTACCCGGTGTCGAAAGTAGTTCAACCAGGTTTCAGTAACCATTTGAAGCCTGGGAGATAATTGGCCTGTTTGTTATCATACGGTACAAAAGACTGTGCTGGGCAGTTAACAAAGGCGCCAGATGTTATTGCACGCTCAGCACTCCCCACTTCTGGAAAAGTTGCTGAACGACAGAACGCTGTCATGGCTTAATGATGTGAGTCATGCACATCTTGACAGAAGTTCATTTTGACCTATCGGAATCTCGAACCCTTGCGAAAAATCGACAAACAAACAATAAGTTTTATCCGGCTTGGAAACAAAGGTGTGTCACGAATGCTGTGCTCTGATTGGTCAGTTAAGCCATCACTCAAAATCCTGACAATAGGTCACCTCATAAAGACCCTCGATAGAGATGAAGATACCAAAAGCGGATACCAATACTAAACTTATAATATCAGCATAAGAGGCACAGTCCAAGTCAAGAAATATCTATAAATAGGCAAGTGCCATTCTTTCTCAGATCTTGTGTCAAAAATTTCATATCATTCTCTATCAAACTTGTTCAATGTTGGAAGCAAATGCAAGCAAATAAAACTGCCACCTGGAGGTGACGCAGATGTAAACTGTCCAATGACAACCAGATCTCCATCAAGAGATTACAATGATGATAATGATTCTTCAAACAGTTTAGCAGATAGAAAGGCAGGTGCTGAAAACAGAGTTAAAATACTAAAAATGCCACAAAACGACACACAAGATGCTGAAGCTGTGCAAAAATAGGCAGGTGCTGTCTTCATAGAAACGTATCACATTTCATGAAGATCATCTAACACAACGAAAATGCCACAAGGGGGCATAGCGGTAGCAGAATCCGTCCACAAGTCAATGTAAGCTGCGCTCTTCTCAACAGGAATATAGCTGTCAAATTTCGAGATGATCATTTAAAGAACTTGAAATATATTGAGGCAGGCACAAAAAATAAAACTGCCACTAGAAGGCAAAGCAGGTGCTTGGAAATGCAAATTCCATAGCGATCCAGCCAACGACCTGGCAGATATAGAAGCAACAGACATGAGTGAAAAAATTCAAACTGCTTACAGGTGGCACAACAGTACTTGCATCCATCCAAAAGTAGTCCTTATCAAGACAGATCAAATTTCATCACGTGACTATCTTTCACTGGAGTAGGCTGCCCCTAGAGGGTGTAGCGGTATTTGAAAGTCAAGTGTCTTGTTGTCTGAAAACTAGATCAGCCTTTCTCTCCTCACAAGAAACATGTCTAAAATTTCATTTCACAACAAAATGCACAAAAAACTAAAATTGCCACTAGGGGGCATAGCTAGAAGGCCTGATGCCACTAGTGAGTGGCACATCAAAATACGCTTCACTTTGGCAAAACCCTCAAAGTCATGGCGATATAAATGCCACTTAATTCTAGCTTATAGAGACATCTCAGCAGGCCGTCAGTAACTTTAAAGCTTTACAAATTGAAGAAATACTTTAAGAATTAAGACTTCTTTCAAACATTCCACTTCATTCATCAACAAAATTGTGAACTAGTCATTTTTGTTGTGACTGCATCAACGCGCCTGTCAACAACATAAAGGTTGACTTCCATGGCAGATCACCAGTGATTGAAACTTGGACATCAGGACTGCCACTTTTGAGGTAAAATAGCAATGTTAATGATGAGTGAAGAGATATGTTGGAAACAAACCTTAATTACCAGAGTCTAGGTTTGAGTTGAAAGAAATTAAAGACATTGACGCCCTCCAAAGGTGTCCTCTCTAAGCTTCAAAGGTACTTATGGCAAGGTGACTTTGACGATTTAGACAGTGTGAGGCATAATTTGCCAAAAAGGTCCCCACATACAGAGGGCCTATGGGATGGCCACTGTCTCTGAGCCTCATGACATCATGCAAGACATTCAAGGTTGGCTATACCAGCCTAATAATATAACTTTTTGTCAAAACAATACTAACCAATAGTTATTATAATGGTTAGTTACCGGCGGAATCATGACAATCTCGGAAGTAGCTGACCCAAAGCATCAGCAACCATACAGGAAGTTGAGCACTCACCAGAACGTAAACGTTGTTTCATTTCCGTGTCAAACATGTAGTAAAATCCCAGCCCATGATAGTGCTTCACCTTAGCATATTTCTCATCATTCATGAATGGTGCCCAGGTCATGTTATGAGCTTTCTGTGGAAAAAGTTGAAACCGTCAACACAGACCACCAAAGGAACATTACAGTATTGACGACACTAGACCATCAGCTAATCTTTAATGTGAACACCCATTCAATAAAAGCTTCATGTGTACACCTATTAACTTCTGATCATAACAAAACTTCATGAAGTCATACATGGGCCAGACTATCGGCCACTATAAAGTATTTACAGAGGCAGCCACCAGGAGGCTGAGAGATCATCACTTATCAATCAAAAGACAATTTTACCCCTTTTCAAGAAAAAAAATTAGAAGATCAATACAAATCAAAAAAACAATTACGATAATTACCTCTGCTACGAAAGGATCAGCCACTTTCCACATGGTTGAAATACCTACAGTGTAGTCAACCCCCATGTCCTTTTCAAGGCCAGAAAAGAAATCCTGAAATCCCAGAAGAAAACGATGATGCAATGTTTTTAAGTTTTATGGTCTTGTGAATCAGTTATCAATTCTACACGGTCACCATAAAATCCTTTACTTAAATTTTCAATGAATTCACAAAGACACATTATAACTAAGAATTTCATTTCAATGTCATAAAATAAAGTTGCCCTTTTCTTGTCTTTAAAACCTTTCAGTGGTGAGGTGAATATTGCGAACAAGCCATGTTAAAATAAAAAACAAAGCATTGACATGTGCCCACAATGCATCGCAAACAGTAAGATCAACTTCAGGCTGTGCAAGGTACAAACACACAACAGTTGGACCACCAGCAGTAGTTGCAATAGTCAGATTTGACAAAAAGGAAATGGTATCTCACCTAAATTCATTAGTGGGGACTTCATGACCTAATTAAGTACAGCATGACATGGCCACTGGCCTGAAGCATCACTTATTGATAGTACGTGTCCACACCGCATGAGACCAGTCAAAACTTGATGAAAGTGTGTAAGGGCAAATGACCAAATTAAGCGAAAACAGACGACAAAATCAGTAAATAAACAATAAAAAATTTTGCTCCGATTTTTTGCTGCGGAGATTTTGTGTACTTTGTGAAAATCACTGTCAACTTCCAGCAGGAATGCTCAAGCACATTTACGGACAAAGAGGCGAACAATGAAAAACATACACAAAAACGATAGAAAGGCCACTAGCGGTCACAACATAGGTCAAATATGTCTGAAATGGGGCAGGCACCATCGCCTTCATGATGATAACTTACATGTCACATTCCATGTACGTCCGTCATACCTGTTAATGCAGAAGCATTAGTCTTTTGTTTAGAATGCTTTATGTCCACCAGAGGCATTGTGTGTACATCTTAGGGCATTTCCAAAGTGCATCGTAATTGTGGCCTACTCCCAATCCTAGGGAATTGTATATTGGCTATGTATATGTTACCATTGTAATCTAACCAATCAGAGTACTGTTTGATGGTTTCTAGCTTGAGCAATCATTTGTAGTGCTCATTTTGAATATTGGTTCTTGTCATGTAGTGATGCACTTTAGAGGGCTTAGTCTGGGCCATGCCAAAAACTCTAGCAAGTAATTTAGTTAATGCTTTATGTTCATCCTATTCGTGTAGGTCGGCTGGACTGTATACCTAGTGTTTCGTTGTTAACCTGTAATGACTGCTTTGTGGTGATTTCGTAGAATGCGGGTTCAAGCCTCATGCGCTAGCCATATTGAGTAAAGTTTTGAGAATATTGCTTGGTTCTGTTGTCCGACAAACTTTATTTATCGTTTGTAGATAACCGTCACTTCAAGAGTAAAACTGTTGAAAAAAGCTGACACGTTCTATTATCGCCCACTCTAATAACACCAAACAAACGACCACTAGGGGTCACAGATTTAAGTCGAACCCGTATGAAAATGGTAAGGCATTATCATAAACTTAATAGAAACCTATTTCCCAAATTTCGAAACAAAAGCAGCACCAAGCATTGATATGCAACCGGCATGTGCCTCACATGGCGCTGTAGTCTACATTTTAACGTACCTTCCACATTACAGGAATATTCATCAATAAAATTGTCACTAGGAGACTCCACAGCAGCCTGGTTTGTCCCAATAGAAACAAATTTCAAATTTCATGAAGACCCATCAAGGAACTTGTACTGAACCACAGACAAAAGGAAATTGACACAATAAGGTGCCATAGCAGTTAGACCCCTTCAAAAATCATCGCCAGACATGTACTTCACAGTAGGAGCACACATGCCACATTTCATAATGAATCTAAGAGCCATTCGGGTGATAAAGAGGCAGATGCCAAAAGCCACACTCAAAAATTACAAAAATGATGGTATACAATATGCCGAATCCATCAAAAATTGGAAGACGTCACCCTCTGTTTAATGGAGCTCCAATAGCCATGTTTCATGAAAATCTGAAGGTACAGAGGAAAACATAAAACAACTGAACTGATCACTGAGGGACACAGCAGTTGTCGAATCGAACCGGAACTCCTCGCCATCTGCTGTCAGCTAGACAGGAATACATCTGTCTCATATCATTTAGATCCTGTAAGAGGTTTAAGGTACATCAGGAGACACCACTTGCTCAGACAGAGGTGACGGAAATACGCATCCATGTATATGTGGGTACATACAAATAGCCACAAAGGGGCACAGTGGTAGTCATATCTGTCTGAAAGTCATCATTTGTCGTCATCTCCATAGAAACACATCTGCCAACTTTCCTAAAGAGTTTTGGAGATACAATAGCGGATAGAGGACGCCCTGACGCAAGATGCAGATGACAGCAATATGCGACCACATATAAATATGTGAAAACAAAAAATGATATTCCCCGGCTAGGCCATTAACATTACCCCATCGTTCTGCATTTTAGCCACCAGGGGATAGAAGTATTAGTCGTCATATCACTGCTTGGTCCATTTGCAAATACACCACTCGACAGAGCTCTTTACTCACCAGACGAGGGTTGTAAAAATTACCAACTGGAACATAGAGCAAGATCCAGAAATGAGCTTGGTGTAGCCATGTCAACAAGGGGTGTTACCAAGAGGTCAGAATAAACCTTGCTAAAGCCCTGATAAAGACTTGGTCCCATGAACTGATGAACGTGATGAGAGTACATGCACTTCACCAATGACACTACTGGACCTCAACCAAGGCACAAATAGAGCTGCTGTGAGACTAATACTAACTTTATCAGCCTTTTCTTGATCCACAACCTCATCTGAACTCCAAGTTTCCGCCATGAGCTCGTCAACCTTCTTACACTTGACATCCCAACGCAAGAGCTGAAAATGAAAACATACCCATCAAGTGCAGTAAAGAGACTATTAACATTAGACACTAGATGTCACCCCACACCAACAGGTCTCGACTCAAATTTTACTATGCCATCACCACACCTGCACACTACCAAACAAAACTCAAACTGCAGGTTACCATTAAATCATCTCCCCATGTGGTCCTGCATTACGTTTCCACGGCAGTGAAGAGCAGTCACTAACGTTCGCCTCTAAAAGTGATGCTATACCAGGAAAACTCATGCATCCCTCTTTTAAAGCTGCCACTACCGTTTTGTCAACATTCGCTATTCAAGGCACGGTTGGTGTCTCCCTCAACCAGAGTAACAGTTACTAGAAGTACTCTTTAGTCAAGCGTAGTCTCAAGGAGACTTCAGCACTTACGGTATCAGTAGACTTGTTGTATGTATGTACGGGTACAGGCTGCCAGTTGGGTATTTTCTCATTCCATATCTGATAACCATGAGGCGGGAAGAGACCGCTGAGGTCAGAATACGCACTCATCAATGTCCTGTCTACATCTGTACTCCTGATAGCGATCTGCAAGACGAGTTAGACAGTGAAACTCACAGAGGTCACTAGAGGAAGCCATGTGACCATCTTCAACTTGATTGAAAACGATCTTGACAGCTCATTTTAGGCTAGGACACATATTACATCATATTTCCCAAAAAACACTCGTTAATGGGGTAGACAAAGGATATTACGGATCATTTATCCAGTTGAGTAACTAGATGCATAAAAGTGTAATTGGAACTTCTGCAACTTATTGTGAAATAACTTTCTCCCACTTTGCGGAGCCACCTCTTCAACATTGGGAAAAATTCTTTTACAATCAGGAAGTAGTCATTTACAAGTTTTTGCATCTTTATTGGAGTACTTTCTGAAACTAATTTGCGTGGTGGTGTAGCGACCAAATCAGATACATGTTGTCTACCAGTCGAGGCTCCTGAGACGGCGATAAGCTCAGTGGGTTATTGCTTTTTACACAACTGAAGGATAAACTAGGATTTGGTCTAAACATTTGTTAAATGCTTTTGGCATCAACTTTTAACTTCATTTCTTTGAACTGGTACAAGTCATATCATTTTGCATGATAATTAAGGCTACACTTCTAAGTCCATTTATGCCATAACCTGGCCGAAGACAAGGACGTGAAACCGATCAGCATGTTTTACGTGCACAACACCGAGACCGAGTTTTCATTTTTCACGGGCTTTATGCAAAATTTAAAAGCAATTTAATCCACTTATTGATCAGTGAGAGATGCTCCTTTGAACAACAAGTGTGGTAGACTGACATGAGATTGAAGTCATACCTATCATGATCTGACAGCGGATCAAAATAAGGGATCGGAAACCCAGTGGCTGGAATCATAATTTATTACTCTGGTCAAACCGCTAAATCCAATGTTTGGGTTATATAAGCCTAAATACAATGGCAAGTGACTCCATCTTAAGTGATCAGATGATTGGCAACCTTCCAAGCACTACAAGTAGCAGGCGTGCGTTGGGTAGACCTAGTTTCTTGCAAGAAAAGCAAGAACTCGCAAAACTTTGCCAGATATTGTGAAGTATTATTACAAGAGAAGCATATCTGCATTATATTCCTTAGCAAGATTCTTGCATCTATAAGACTCTAGCCAGGTAAACTATGCGGCACAGAGTGCTGGTGGTGGCCTTAAAGATTGGACAGTGCACAGAACTGCAGCCAAGGCCAACATGAGGCCCGACTAAACAATAATAAGCGAGCAAATTCTGTCAGTGCAAATGATTGTGATTTAGTAAAAGTTGATACAGCTCTTACTGGCCTTCTCTGCGGCCTTCCGTTAGCAGAAATATTTTCGAAGCTCTGGCTACAGCAACATAATTTTACACCCAGAGAATGGATGTATATAGAACTGATTATGAAGTTAGTCTAATAATCAAATAACCTTACAATTATAAGGATCAGCCTGAAATTAAAGAAAAAACAACATATTTGATGTTGCAATAATTGTCACATGCTTAGAGATATAATTGCATGCTCCTGACTATGCTAATGTGAAGCAGGAACTTAACGACAAAGCTGTTTGAACATAATCTATGCTAAACAAAGTGCAGTTGTATTCATTGACAACTTGTAAATGCGAAAACAAAAAATCCTGCAAATAGATGACCTTTGCAGTAATGACGTAATAGGGGGCTCACAAAATCCGCATCATGCAGTGTTATTCCCCAACATGTCACGATACTTACTGAACACGGTTGAGTGATTTACGGCGGATCATTTTCGACACAAAACTCGTTCTTAAAAACATTTGGCAATTTTCAACCTACTTCAATTTCACATCATTGCTTTATGTTGTGCTTCTAACTAATTTGAGCAAGCAATCACACAAATAAATGTGCAAGTTTCACTTTAAGATAGGCCAATTGATGTCAGACTAGCAAAGAGTTTACTAAAAAGTAACTCTGAAGATATGAAAATGCCTAACTAAAAATATCACCTCTGGGCAAAAAGGTGTGGAAAACCATTTTTGATAGTGTATTTTTCCTAAATGATGGAAAGTTGAGAAAAAAAAATTGGCAGCTGTTTACACTCCCCAAAGTCTGAACGTGTAAAACTAAGATGCGTGGTCATCTGACAATTTCTTAAACTTTGGCTGATTTCACATGGAATGACCGGAAAAACAGAATAAAAAGTCATACAAAGCAGAAGTAGACATAGTTAGCAAGATTAACACATCTAGCTTTGATATGCACCCACTGCGTGCATCGCATGAAGCAAAGATACAAGGTATGACCATAATTTCATTCCAGACAAAGGGAAGTAATACTAAACTTAAAACAACCTCTAGGGGGTGCAAAGCAATTCTGCAATACTCTCCTCAATAGGAACACACCTGCCACCTTTCAACCAAGTTCTACATGGATGACAAAAAAGAGGCTGCGTGATACCATGGATTATAGATAACAGATTCGCGACTCTCGACATTTTCTTGCATAATAGCCTAGAGGAGGCACCACCCTCTGAACATAGCAAACTCAGCTTCCAGTTAGTGTATTGTGACCGGATATTCTTGCATTTATTTTAGTGTCCAGTCCAATAAAAAATAATAATCTCAGCATTGAAACGCTGTTCAGTCTTTCAATAATAGAACTCTAGGAACCGTAAGTACTTTTCGCAATGCTACTACCCGACCACACAACAGCCAACCATGATAAGCAGATGACATGCTTGCCGGTAGTGAAACGTACTTTGTCTGCCAGGTGTTGCTAGTGAATAGTGACATCATGGCTCACCCGTAAGGTCATAGATTTTGTTCATTGAAAATATAAGGAGTTGGAAGACCGTGTATTTCACGATACTAGCATATTTGTCGAATTGCATGAATGTCCATCACGGAACTTGGTAGATATGACGGCAAATGCAAAGAAAACCAAACTTGCCACTAGGGGACTTTGCCGTAATTGGCCCTGTTAAAAAATCATAGTCAGTCGTGCTCTTCAGACTTGAGAATAATTAAAATGACCGCAAGGTGATCGAATCCATCTGAAAATAACAAGGCTTTATCATCTCTTTAGCAGAAACCTATCCGACTATCACGATACCTAAGAAACAGAGAACATAAAAAAACGCAAATGCCGGACGGATGGACCGATTATGGCGGACGGATGGACTGATAATGGCAGACGGATGGACTGATAATGGCGGACGGATGGACTGATAATGGCGGACGGATGGACTGATAATGGCGTACGGATGGACTGATAATGGCGGACGGATGGACTGGTAATGGCGGACGGATGGACTGATAATGGCGGACGAATGGACTGATAGAGGAAGGATCTGATAGTAATACGTGATCACATATGTATGTGGCCACATAAAAATAGCATTTTACGATTTTTTGGTTGCGCGATTTTATTGAGGCAACGAAAGAGAGACTGTTGTGCGACAGTCGCAAACAGTGCATGACAGCTCTGAGATTTGGATCTGCCATAAAACTGTCAATGTTGAAATAATAAAGAACATGTTCAAAGCCTTAAGTAGAGCTTCAACAATGGCAATTAATGTTGAACGACACCTGACTAACAAGAGACTGACATGAGACTTTCGAAAATTATTTTCGCACAAACATCGTATGCTTATCGTAGGACTTAAAGACACAGTGGCTTCACTTACACATGGTCATGTCAATGGTTACGAGTGGACCACACGTCTTCGAAACGCATCCAACAACAGCGTACACACATCTTACCTCGGAGTGTCTGTAGTATGTATCGTTAATAAAACCATTAAAGCGCTCACGGAAGAACCTGCCGAGATTGTATTGCTGCCTCATTCCTATCTACAAAATAGCAACACCAAGAATACTCAATCAAAATAATGGGCAACTCGATATTCACTCACAAGGTGGTGCTGATGCAAACAGATCCTCTTTTTAACACAGAAATGAAAACAGTTCATCAACATGGCTGTGGTTGTTATTTGTGTGATTAGAATTCTATACCATTAGGCAAGGAAACTTGCTTCACTGACATTACCAAGTAAGTGAGTTCCCCCTCGTCATTACAAAGAACATTTACAGGTGAAAGCAGACACATTTGGTTCTCATGACTTATAAGTCCCTGGGTAACTATGCATGCAAAAATAATTAAGTGACATCATCAGCTAAACATCTTGTTACTACTTTCAATGAGCAAAAACAATGACCAACTCACTAGCCATACATGTCGTGAACACATCCACTAAAACAAGAAACTGTAAGAACACCACATTTATCCACCTTCACTCTTATCAGGCTTCTATTGTGAGTCAGCATGCGNTCTTTTGGGCATTTGAAGACTATTTTAAAGACGACAAATTTGTTAGGAATTGATGGCACAAAATATAAAACGTGTAATAAGCATTACAAAAAGAAGTAGGTTTCGCGCGCAACCGCTGTGGACCATAAATAAGTAGGTCTCTTAGAAAGCAGTTAATAGTTAAGTTGTGGAGGTGTAGTGGTAACGCACGCACGCTCTATACGTCAGGTCGTGAGTTCGAGTCTTAGGTTCTTGCAGTTTTTCTGTTCAACACGTTCTCCATTTTTTTTTTCTTTTTTTTCTTTTTTGCCTCTTTTGTCTTCAGGAATCAAGGAAAATGCTTGATTTTTAGAGGTAAAAACAGAAAAATTCCTTGGGCTAGTGGGGGGGTTTGCCCCCCTCCCCCCCCGACCTCCCCCCACTTCGGTGCCATGTGCATCTACAATCGTGGTTCAGTTTGCGCAAATGCTTACAGCCGGACAAAAAGTTGGGCCCCCCCTTGTGATATCCTAGATCCGCCACTGTTACAAAGACCATTTACAGGAAAAAGCAGACACATTTGGTTCTCATGACCTACAAGTCCCTGGGTAACTATGCCTGCAAAAATAATTAAGTGACATCATCAGCTAAACATCTTGTTACTACTTTCAATGAGCAAAAACAATGACCAACTCACTAGCCACAGATCCCAGACTAGATCATGTATCACTCACTGTGTGAGCAATTGGACAAGGTAGAATCACTCTTGGGCTCAGTCACCTCACTACTGCTGCAAGCATGGGGCAAGGAGTAAAGAAATAAACCACCTGTCTCCACCTAAGATTCATGACTAAACTTTTACATTTTTATAAAAGACACCATCAAAAATGTTGAATTCCCCCTTTAAATGAGTGCCCATGCATTTGGCCATGGTCATGCACTCAAGTGTTTTGTTGAAGAGTGTACTGGAAGCTCAACAGGCATTTAGCATGGACCATGTACCATTAAGCTCCAATGAATAGCAAAAACTAATAAAGCAGCAATGTACCAGGACTGTGTTCCGAACACAAAAGAGCCTGGTTAAAACGCACGATCACACATTAGTCTTTGCGAGGTAATACCATGCATTACAAGCGGACACGCTACAATATAGCAAGTGTCCTACGTCTACAGAAAGCTGCATACAAAAACCCCAGGGCTCATTTTGCCTCGTTTTTTGTTCATCTGCAATGTTTAAATTCTTGTTCCCTTTTGACTGTGCAGCAACCATATGGATTGTTTTGCAAGGAAATGAAACTACTTGAAATATATAAATACTATATCAATGTCACTGTGTCCTGTTAACAGGGCATAATCAGCTCAAAGTCACCAAAGTGTCTAAAGGTTGTTAGAAGCTCAAGACTGATACCATGATAACAAAGTTTGGCCAAGGTCTAAGCTAGGTTATGTATGCACCCAAACCATGGAACTAGCAATAAGCAAGACTATTATGAGGAGACATGTGTATATGAATACATTTCAAACTTCAAAAGCGAGTCCCATTTTACTTCAAGTTTGTCTTTATCAGATAACATATCAAAGGTTTGGAAATAAAACGAATGAACAAGTAGTCTGGTTTTCCACCAAGTATTACATAAGTTTCTGGTTTGTTAAACATTCCCTCTGTCTGCCTTGTCCCTTCCCCCTTTGTACGGTACCTGAGACAGCTGTCCCAAACCATCTGGCCATGCGTCCACCTGGTTAGGGTCCGTTGGGTATAAGTTGGTAGGAGAACGGTCACCATGACGGTACAACTACAAACCAAAGCACAACACATTATTAAACACAACAGAGCAAAGAGCAATAAACAACATAGGACTTGAATGACAACTTATGATGTTACACATACATGCAAACCAGACAGCACTCAAACAAGAGGCAAATGCCTATGCCGGTTTTAGTTTTTGTTGTGTCAACTTGGGTATCCACCATTAACACGGTTGAGAAACAACATGACCCCCAGTTCTCTTAAATCGGACTGCCTCACCCAAAACAGGACCTCCGGGGATCAACTGGGACCGTCGCACCAGAAAATGGGACTGACGCACCTAAAAACATGACCGCCCACCAGAAAACAGGACCGCCGGGGACTGAACATGACCACCGGGGATTGAAACCGCATATTGTCCGGAGGTCATGTTCAGTCCCCGGCGGTCCTGTTTTCTGGTGGGGCGGTCATGTTTTTAGGTGCGTCAGTCCCATTTTCTGGTGCGACGGTCCCATTTGATCCCCGGAGATCCTGTTTTGGGTGAGTCAGTCCGATTTAGAGGACCGGCGGTCATGTTGTTTCTCACCGGTGATTAAAAGACTCTTGGCAAACATTACAACTGCCTTTCCCCGCCAACTTGTTGGATTGTACAGCACAACAAGTTGGGAAGATGACCCCTGTAGCCAATATCTTACACAACTGATTAACTCCATTGTGGCATGGTAGGAGGGCCAGCTCTCTTTTGTTCGATAACTGCTCTAATCTCTGATGATAAGATCATATCTAGCCTGATTGGGCTGCTATGTTAAAAATAAAAGTTAAGTTAAAACTTATAACATATTTGAACACAAACCAATAGCATTTTTGAATTTCTCATCAAATTGAACCACCAAAATCGATATCAGAGATATTGCCATGGATATTTGGTACATGTAATAAGAACATCTTACGCGAAAAATAAGCATATTTGCCCACCACAAAGTTTAGTACGTTGATCGCTTAAGAATTAGTAGAAACACCGCTGTTTTGTGACATTTTATCACATGTTATGCAGTGGCCCGAAACTTTCTTGGGCGAATCCAGAAATTTGCAAAAGTGGCCGAAAATGTTAGCCTATGAAACGCGTCAAATATCGATTCTACATATCCCATGTTCATGCAACTTGCTTACAAGTTATCGGGAGGACTGTACTCTGTTAGTGTTCTTTTGAACGTGGATTTGGTAACAATCAAATAACAGTCGGATTAAACAGTTGCCAGGTATCTGCTGAGAAGTGTAGAAACTCAGCTCGCATATGTTGGAAATTCCAGGTTGCATTTTGCGACTTGATACGAGCTGACAAAAATCTCAGCTTGCATTTCCAAATTTCTCGTAATGTCGAGCCCTGCCCTCACTGACTGTAGTCAATCTTGTTGTGTTTTTCACTGTATTGGGTGGCTTGTATGAAATGATTTCATAGCAAATAATTACGTCATCTCATCTCACATGTTTTTGATCTATTTTTAAGAATTAGACTTCTAATTTTTTCTGCTTAGCTTTGAGGGAAAAAAGAAAGAGGAAATTGTTGAGTCAAACGAGGAACAGATGCAACTGGGAGAAAAATAAATAATATCTTAGTGCTGGAATATCATCAAGTCTCTGAAACTTGAAAAAATGAAATCGTGGATCACGAAATTCATAATTGTACCTGTGTGAACCGTGATCTGACAATATTTAACGCCTCTCTTTAAAATTGAAAAGAAGTTAAAGAGCAGGATGAAAAGTTAATCAAGCTAATCACTGAACAGAGAACATTATCTGATAAGTTAGTTCTACATATTCCTAAATCATAATCCTAAATGCATTTAATTTAAAACATCTTGTTTTCACACTGGAAGACAGCACTGGTGTTTTGAATCAAAAATATGAATGCCATATGTCTATGCTGTCAACTAAACCAAGAAGATACTGAAGTCCTGTTACTAATAGTTTTAAAACATCACCTTTATTATTTGCATGGGCATGCATCAGAACCATCAACGATATGGCCCAGATAATAGGTTTGTACAACCTTAGGGTGAGATCTAATTTAAAAAAACAAATAATTAAAATGCGTTCTTATTACAGTGAAGATTAGCAATCTTGTAAACTTCATTTCACATTTCATATTTTGACAGTCACATTAACTCATTAGTTTCGAATTAGTATTTTACTTAACGCATAAAAACAGTTTTTTCTGATAACCAACAGTTGTCAAATATAAAATGATTATCACTCTCATTCCCATCTATATTGTTTACCACCTTTGAAGGGAAGTGAGGATTTTAGGGGGTTGTTTTCTATCTTGAATCAAATGTATTGAAAAGTTAAAATCTTAGAGTACATTCACAGCATAGACCTACCAGTGATGATTTCGTGCAAAAGGTCAATCAGTACATTTTGATTAAAAACATTGAATCCATAACAAAAGACCAATATAGCATGAATACTGCAAAAGTTTGAACCATTCTGAATTGATATCTTAGTCGCAAAATACAATTTAATACTAGAAATTCAGAGCGTACATCCATCACGTACGTCCGTCACACTCACTCAACTTATGTCGAGCTGTCAAAAATTTCTCAGAACATATCATCAAAACATTAGTGTGCTGTAATTGGCCAACATTCAACTAAATCATTATATAAAAATTGTAAATAAATGCAACTCACAGAAAATTAACATTAATTTTTTTTTAAATTCAAATTCTCTGCGGACGACCATCACATCACTTTAAAGGCAATTTTCTCAGTCAGATAAAAAGATAGGAGAAAAGTTGATACAAGCTTTGAAAGCTATCAATGAGACCTATCAATTTTGATGTATTTTTTTCTTAGGATGAACATTTTTTCACAATTGATAAAAATGTTCTCTGGTTGTACGTCCGTTACAAATGGAATTGCCCTTTTATAAAACGCATTGGTTTACGATATCAAAAACATAAACAAAATTGTCCCCAATGAACAAAATTTAGCCTCCTGTGGACGCCTGTGCTACCAGGCTACGGCGCCGTCGCCTAGCGCTGTCTTCGCCATTCACACGCTATTTGTCAGAGTCTCCAGGGTCCACAGCGCCACACACACACGTGTATTGTTGACAAACAATGCCACCCGGCAATGCCTGGAAAAGCGATGTCTGGATGTCTACCTCGGTACACAAGTACATAAGCCGTTTTGTAGGCAAAACACAAGACTTGGCACAAAGAGTCATCAAAACTACGCCAATTTGAGAGCTCTCGTGTATATTTAGTGATTACTTACGATATTAACTTGACGTAAAGTACTAGGAGCAGCAGCATTACATAAGACAAGCACAGAAACCTGCAAAACTAACGCGACAAGGGAAGCCCCACGCGCCATTTTTGATTTTCTGTTACCCACTGCCTTAGAGGCGAGTCCATAAGAAATCATAGGGTGACAAGGTTTCAGAAAGTGTTGTACCGCTTTTCCAAATGGCAAAGCATATCTCTTATTAACACATAAGGACTTCAGGTAATATATTTTGGATACACAATCTCTGAAACTAGTATAGCTTGATAGCATTAGTAAAGCCGGGTTGAGCTACGAATTAATGATCTCCCCTTTGGTTGATTGTGCGCCACGTAGAATGTGTTATGGACTGTTCCCTTTCGGCGGTCTCGTTTTGACACTCGAGAAAATATCACGAACTTCGGTCAGTGAACGAGAGGATTTTGAACCCAATCTCAGGTAAGATTCTGTACTTACTGACCTGATACACAAACCTTCACGATTTCTACACTACTGCACAAGTAGCGTGGATGGGCTTACATTCCGTATCACTGTGTTCGATAGTTTTTACTGGAATGCGCAACCATTCCATTTTCACGACCCACACGCAATCCTCCGGGCTCCGTACCTACCACCCGACGGCGACGATGCATTCTCCACTGAATGAAGTCCATGAAGCAAACCGTTGCGTAACAGCTCGATCAATGGTGGCAGCATAACATAACGTTTAGAGTTGCTGGCAAGTTTTAACGACGGCGGGAAATTCACACGAGTCTCGTGTAGTAATCGTCAAAACTGCGTTGGTCTGTGCACCTAGTTGATTCATTTTTCATTTTATTTGGACGTTCGATGTTATTGCTAAGGTCAGTAGGCCTACTGTGCCACTTGGCGATTCATTGCATTAAAAAGTACGTGATCCCCAGGCATGGCATTGCCTCGTCCAGTGCAGAGGGTTGGCACTATTCGAATACATGTAGTGGTTCTTGCAGTGGTCATCCCCTTCCGAGCTGTATCAGTTTGGAGGCACTTTACAGATAATTTACCAAACACTTCATATGAACTTTGAAAGAATAAGTAAACTCATCTCACAGTCATGAAGTGTTATTCTTGATTTATCATAGCCCCAGTTCTGAGTGAAAGTACTAGAACAGTTGACCTGTGATTGATATTTGAATCATGGAATGAATTTTGGTTTCTGTCTTGACTTAGTTACATGACCTAGATAAATTGAGGCTGTTATTATTATTAACAATGACAAAAGAAACAATAAACTGATGTTAAAGAAATATTAATATAAATGAATTTTTATGCGCCCACATATTTATATGTGGACGCATTATGCCGTCATCTCCGTCCGTACGGGCGGCGTCCGTCCGGCGTCCGGCGTCCGCTGCTCTATCTCCAAAACCCTTTGACAAATGTTCATGAAATTTGGCACATATGTTCCATTCATGAATGGGACGGCATGTGCGAACTTTCGGACGGATCCGACTACCGGTGTGCCCCCTAGTGGCAATTTTAGTTTTTTACGCTTACCTTTGTATCTTCAAAAGTCCTGAACGGATTTTCATGAAATTTGGTATGTAGGCACCTATTAGTGAGATGACGCTATCCTCCCGTTTTCAGATGGATTCGACATAGTTTGCGCCACCTAGTGGCCATTTTTAGTGTTTTCGAGTCTGTTTTTGTGCGTCCACCCCTCTATCAACCAAACCGCTCAAAGGATGATTGTGAAAATTGGCATGTATATGCTTACTATGTAGAGGATGGTTGACGATGATTTTCCGACGATTTCGACTACTGTGGCGCCTCCTAGTGGCAGTTTTGTTTTTTTGCGCCTATGGCTGTATCTCCTAAACCGTTCGCAGGATCTTTACAAATTGTGTAAGTATATTTATATGATGTTAACAACGGAAGATGACGACTTTTGGTCGGATCCGACTACCGGTGTGCCCCCTAGTGGCAATTTTAGTTTTTTACGCTTACCTTTGTATCTTCAAAAGTATTGAACGGATTTTCATGAAATTTGGTATGTAGGCACCTATTAGTGAGATGACGCTATCCTACTGTTTTCAGATGGATTCGACGTAGTTTGCGCCACCTAGTGGCCATTTTTACTGTTTTCGAGTCTGTATTTTTGCGTCCACCCCTCTATCAACCAAACCGCTCAAAGGATGATTGTGAAAATTGGCGTGTATGTGCTTACTATAAGGAAGACAGCTGACAATGATTTTCAGACGATTTGGACTACTGTGGCGCCTCCTAGTGGCAGTTTTTTTTTTTTGCGCCCATGGCTGTATCTCCCAAACCGTTTGCAGGATCTTTACTAAATTTAGCAAGTGTATTTATGTGATGTTGACAACGGACGATGACGACTTTAGGATGATTCTGACTACCGGTATGCCTCTAGTGGCAATTTTAGTATTTGCCTCTAGTGGCAATTTTAGTATTTTACATTGACCTCTGTATTTTCATAGGTCTTCAGGTGTATACTTTGTGTTACTTCGTGACTATGAAGGAAAAGTTCCAAGTAGAAATTTGTTTCTGGCATTCTAATGCTGTGCTAATCTCGTATGTTGGTAAATTTGTTTTTAATTCTATGTTTCTGTGGTGCTTTAAGCAACTGGTGTATAGGATGTGCTTGTATTATGAAGATCACTCACATTTTGAAACCTAGCCTATTGAGGAGACAATGACCATGCCTTTCCATTTTGCAAAGTACAACATACTACATATATGCTCTCTACTGGCCACTTTATGGTACCAATAAACAACCCTAGAAGGATACCGTATATACGGTGCAATTGTGGGTGCATTTCAACGCTCTGCGTTGCTCTTGTTAATAATAACCATTGATGTGGTGAATTTAGTTGTGATATCAAGAGAATTTTGCTTGTACTGTTTTGGACTATGTTTAAATTAAAATACTTTAAAGAGGCCTGGAATGCGATAAACAGACTAAATTGCAATATTGAAAGTGGCTCTCTGCCACTGAAGCAGAATTCAACCAGCTCACCAGGTATTTTTTAGGGTTTGTTGGTAAAGATTTTTAATTTCTGTTGATATCAATGCATTTTCTTTTAGTTTCAAATTTAAAAGAAAATGATTTGTCAACTACTCGCCACTTCGTCGATTTTTCTAGCACGATGTAAAGTACTTCTCCTTATTTGATTTGGGAAGACATAGACATAGCACATTTCCCTTATGTGGAAAATGTGACCTTTGACCTCAAACGACTTCAAGCAACTGACTGTGAGTGCATGCGTGCATTTATCCTAATGGAATGGAGATTAAAAACTCTGTGGTAACCACAGAGTTGTTCCTTCGCTCATATTTCAAAAATAGTGAATTTTGTACTTCAACAGTAATGCACAGTAGTGCAAACAGATAACTGTGTTTAACTTTTTATTTTTATAGGTGACAATGGACTTATTTACAAACATATCTCATATAAATCATTTGTTTATTCAATGACTTTAAAATGAAAGTCTATGACTAGATACAGACGTGTTTGAAACATTTCACTCAAATTGCTAGTTATGTCAACATTGACTAAGTACAAAAAGTTTAAAGTCTAGAGGTAAACATTTCAGGAGCATTGTCCTGTTTTCCCCACAAAGTAGACAGTCCGAGTGAAGTGTCTTGGTGAAGCCAGTCGCATTTTTATCGATAGTCGAGCCAACGTTTTCTCTCAGTTTTATGTCTTCCATTCTTGTAGTCAATACTCCCAAAATGTCTGTCTGAAATCAATGTTCTGAAGCTGGTACAACAGTAAAAAAATTGCACATTATGCGAGCCATTAATCATGAATACAATTGCATTTTCCATTTATTTGAATGGGGACTGTTAGGCCTGTTGATGAAAACCAATATTTAATTTCAAACAAACGTTTGCAACTATGACATTCTAGTAATTTTCAGAATTGTCACAAACTCATTCTTCCACCTGAGAACCATCTATTCTCAAGTTTGGAGCCAAGTGCAAGAATGTCAATGTCGGATGTTGTGGGCAAAAATTCTGTACTTTGAAAGGTCTGCCATTCGTCGCACAGGTATTTGAGTTTCGTTGATTGAGCCCAGCATTATCACCACGATTCGAATCTGGATTATTTGTTATATCTGCATCCGAGTCAACATCTGTATCTGGAACATCCCTCGGTTTGTAAAATAATCCTTAGCAGTCTTTAGGCCTATGCCTTCCTGCATCAGACGACATTACTTAGTATGTAGAATGCGCATGCCAATCGGTAGCGGAAGCCAGGGTAAGAGCTCAATAACGTAAGGACAATGCTGGGAAACAAGACTGCGAGATTACATGAGATATTGCCATGTGTTTTCAATGAGAACCAGTGATTTTGGCTAGATTTTCTTGCCGCGAGACGTATATTGAACTCTACCCACTGACGACACTAGCTGTCCGAAATCTCGGAAACACTCACCCAACCCCCCCCCCCCCC